>KN831777.1:1081847-1150239 GCA_000827355.1 Hebeloma cylindrosporum | reverse complement strand
CTCTTATTGTTCTTTTACATATATAAGCCTGTAGCTAGTTGCCAGAAGCCCCAAGTTACTCACTTCGGACTTCAGGCAAGTATATAGTCTATTATCTCAATTCATTAAGTTACTCACTTCGGACTTCAGCCCCTTGCTGCGCTTCAGTCCCTTGTCTCGGGTTGCTCATTCTTGGCACACACATGTCCCACCTGTTCGCCTACTCACCACCTTTAACAGATCCATGGCCCCTTCCAAAAAAATGGCAAAGAATGCTGTAGCCTATGGCCACTGCCTGAGCATTGAGATGTATAAATAAAATCAGGTCTCAATCTAAAGCCCCAAGTTCTAATCAGAGCTCAACTGTCCTTACCATATCCACCCTTGTTGCTCGTTTCAATATTATGTCTTCCCCAGTTTCTAATGCATCATCCACTGACATCATTACCCGACCAAGGCATTTTCTGCCTATCTTCGCCAACCAACCAGAGTGTTCTCCCAGAGATCCATTTGGGATGCTTCCTTAGAACCGTCACATTCGCGCCACCAAAGATCGCATCCTTGAATGAGATAACACAGAACACGAGCTTGCTATCTTCTTTTGGTAAGCTTTTTTTTTTTTGCTCATCTCTGGGGGAGGTGCTAAGCATTAACATCTTTATAGTACTAACAGGCCTGTACTTAATGGCCACCATGTTCTGCCATCTGAGCTATCTGAATTCTGAAATACCCATGTCTATAGGAATCCATCCTGCCTATGGAGGTCTTATCAATCCTGTCCCATTCCACTGGATTTCTGTCTCATTCCACCGGACTCCGGCGGAATCCGGTCATTCCGGCCGGAATAGGTGGGGGACTAAAAAGTACTGCCTGGTTTCAGCTGAGAACTTTTTATCTTGAACCAACTTTATATATCCACGAAGGTGATCCCAATTTACGAGGGAACAATGAAGGTCCAGGAGCATTGGGGTCAATATATTTGATAATTTTTCCTTGAGGAATATTTTTACTGATGGGTGGCAGAGGAATCGACAAGGTGTAAGATCAGGGAGATCATTTTCAAGAGAACCCAATAACTGTATAATCTCAGCTCAGATTGATAGTGGAGTTTTCGAAGGAATAGGGCTTGGGTGGGGATATTCTCCAGTACATACCACTAACACCCAAGGGCACTCTTGTCGATAGTCTGGAAGCAGCTCGTAAATGCAAAATTTGACTTTGCAGGGGCATATCACCAATTCTGGGTTTTCAAGAATGCCATTCACATTTTGATGCTCAAAGGCTTGTAAAACAAAAACAAAAAATTAGATATTGATGACCGAGAGAAAAGAGGTGTTGGATATACAGCAATTAATCTTAATTGTTGAGAAGTTGGCAATAGTAGAGCACTAAACCTGGGACCGATACCATGGATAATTGTGGCATCTTCTTCAAATTCCTTGATCAGATTTGTATCTTCAAGAAAAAGCGCCTCGAGGTACATGGAATTCAGAAGCTCATTTCTGGGAGTAAAATCAATAAAATGGTCAATGTTCAGATTTCGGTTGTAGTGCTCGCATCTGAAAAAAGTGAGTGGAAAATAAATTAAAGGATGAATTGCACCCACTGGACAAAAGCCCGACCACTTGCAGTGTATCAAAAGAGGGGCTGCCCATTACAAGTTTCTTTCCCACTATGACCACACTGTTCCTTCATCTGATGAGCAATCCTGTCTTCACAAGCTGCTGCTTCCTCGCCAGTGTATATTGTTGGTTCATGCACTGGGGAAGCACAACCTTGACACTGAAGTGCAGTGAAATATATAAAAGTCTTTTCAAAGACATCACAAAAAAGGGATTGATTTTGTTGTTCTTGGATATCTTTGAGACGCTGAGCCAAGTGAAAGACTTGTAAGTCCTTTGAGTTCGAGAATCTTATCTTTAGATAAGATAAATATAGATAAGATTATTTGAGACAAGCTCCCCTTAGTCTCGAAGGGTCCTAAAGGCACGATGTGATAAGTTACATGGTATTTATACTGTACAGAGTGGATCTGAGATGAGAATATAAAATAGGAAAACATACTGGAGATCTTTGAGTGCACTGTAAAAGGAGAGATTACGATGTGAATATGTGAAGGAGTGAATTGTGATGGAACTAGAGGCCGTCGGGATTCTCCACATTGGCTTGAGGGATTGTCAATGTTGTATTGAGAATGTGATGTTGTGAAATGGATCATATGGAGATCTGTGCTTTGAAGAAACAGATTGAGAAAGGAGCAGGTGCATAGGAACGTGATTATGTTGAGGGTGGTCCCTGTGCCAAGGTTGCTAAGCATGCATATATGTGTGTGCCACTACTTGCACTTTCGTTGAAGCATACACCACTCATTTATCATGGATGCACATGACCTATTCTCCTCCTATTTCATTCTCACATGGTGTACGACCCTTACACCCCCTATCTACTATAAATATTGACTTCCTGGTCAATACTTTCCTCAGCAAACTGTGTAATTTACCTTGCCCCACATACTCCAGGTAGAGTCCAGCAGGTCTAGAAAAATCTAGTGGACTCCACCTGAACTCTATCTGAAGTATAATCAAATAGCTATATTGTTAGTGAATAATATGGAGAGGGATCAAGTACGAAGAGTCACTCGACACATGGTGTTTTCACAATTCCCTCAACATGGTATTGACTCTCCTGCCCCCCGCATTCTCATACACATCATCAATACCACCTCTTACCACCCCATCTCTCCTCATAACATTTGTGTTCCTGCACAGTGCCGTGTATCAGGATCAGCTTGATTTTCCAGGAAACCACTGATCATGAACCCAGCAGCAGGCGACCATGATGATGGTGACAAGGACGAAACAGAGGAAGTGCCCATGATGCGGGAGACCCATGAGGTATGTCAAAAAAATGCTTTAGGACACGTCACCCACTCATGCACCTCTTACATCCTACACAGCATAGTGCGGGTGTCCTGGTAATGCCCCTGCAGACCATGCGCATTCCCCAACCTGACACCACATGCATGTCCCTCTTATTACAAGGTTCTTTGTTGACTGTCTATTATATTCTCTAGCAGCGACTATTACCTTTTCTTTTCTTCCCTCCCTCTTAATCTATCAGAGATACTTATATGTTTGCCACATCAATGAGGGGAATAATTTGCCAGATTATATACACCCTTAGCTTCTACCCTCGTTCATATCTCAATAAAAGTATTCATTATTTCTATCAAACATCCAACTTGCCAGGAAAGCCCCCCCAAAACATCTGATGATGCCTGAACCTCCCACCACAAGACCCAAAGTGAACAAGTTCACTTACAAAATCACTTTATGCATAGTCAGGATTCTTGAAGACTGGAATTGCTCACTTGCAGCCTATTATATCTGAATATAGCACTTGAGCTCCGAAAACCATCGCGCAATAACTGTGGCAGGACTTTCTCCCTCCTAAATAGTGTTTGGAAGTTAGGTTAGTTAACTGCAAAATAACCGAGACCTAACCGGACCTTAACCGCAAATAACCAGACCGCGTACAGCTTTAAAATGCAGCCTGAAACATCCAAAACGCTTAAAATCTGGCTGAGATACTGTCAAATTTCTAAATTTCTAGCCAAAAGAGTAGAATTTCAGGAATATTATCATAACTATGTCAATTCTTCACCGAATTTAGCATTCTCAGGCTCTTTTTGAAGCTATGATATGTGGCAATAATATTTATTGAGCAATATATGTGCAGTTTGGACCAGTTATGACTGGTTTTTAATTCTTTTAGTCTTAACCAGTTAGGACTACAACTAACTAGTTTTTGTTGGTTATTTGCAGTCCAGTTAGGTTATTTGAGGTTTGGAACAAAGGCCAACCGGTCTTGGTCTCGGTTAGAGTCCCCAGGGACCCAATAACCAGACCTAACTGGACTTTAAACACTACTCCTAAACTCTTGATATTCTTGAATATTTTGCACTATTAGGGACGTTCAAAGCTGGGCGCATTTCGCATTTCGCATCTCGCATTTTGCATTTGATGAGATTTGTCATGATCAAATTCACGTTCCGCTCGGCATGAGAATCCGACATCTAGATGGTTTGTTCCCATCAAAATTGATCAAACCATAGATTAGATGTTTTGCAAATCTATTTAACTATTATAACCCCATGCTCAGGCCTTTATGCACAATTGTTTTTAGTTAAAAATGACAGGATCATCAAAAATTGTAAATGTGAAGAAAAAAAGCCTTTTCGGTCTTAAAAACTGACTTTGAAGCAGACCAGACCAAATTATTAGTCAGCATTCAAAAACCACCAAAAAAGATTATAATCCCCCCGGATATCTTTTCTACTTATTCCATTGCACCATTAGTGTGTATAATTCATTTTATGACTTTATTTCATGGTATATCCTTGGAAGGAAAGCAAATGCACAAGGAATCTGCTTATAAGTCTTATCTAACATCTTATCTGGGAAAAACATCTAGTTGCTGGTTCCATGAGAGTCCGAGCGGAACTTGAATTTGATCATGACAAATCTCATCAAATGCGAAATGCGAGATGCGAGATGCGAAATGCGCCCAGCTTTGAACGTCCCTATTGCATCTACGAAAATTATTCATTTCCTTGGAAAACTTGAGATTCATTTGTGGCTACCTATGGAGAGAGGTGGGATGGACCAACCATCTGAGGCAAGCCAAACAATCACAAATGATCTATAAAGGGCAGCGGCAGTAAAGAATCATGAAGATACTATAGCATACACTTTACACAAGCACCAAATTCATTGACAATAGAGTCTACAAGCAAATAGCTTTTGAATGAGCCCCAATTCTCCATCGCCGACTTTTACGCTCCCTGGATATTACTGAGAATATGCACATCATGCAGTGTCAACAAGTCGGACTGTACTATAAATCCACAGTAAATTCCGCAAGTTAACCGCAGGTGGTTCGCAAACACTAACTTTGTGCGCAGGTGCTCACAGATGCTCACAGATATGTCTTGCAGACATATCGCACATGATGCGCAAGTTGCACACAGGATGATGCGCAAGTTGCACACAGGATGATGCGCAAGTTGCACACAGGTATATGCAAGTCTCACAGTATTTAATTGTAAACATTATATACAGCTAACAATTTTGATAACTGGTTTACATCTAGTTATATTTGAATATATTGGGTTATATACAAAATATCGTAACTATAAAAGGTATGTAATATTCACAATTACATACAAGCAACCTCTCTTTTTGCTGATAATAGGCGCCAATTCTCGCATGTGTATCTTAAATGTGTCGCAAGTGCATCGCAGGTGTATCTCAAGTGTCCGCAAGCTGAACGCAAGTCTCTCGCAGGTGGATATGCAGACATGTGGTTGAGACCGCACATGTTCTCAAATTTGATTCCCTTTGGAAAGTGATCGAGTACTCAGTCATTATGATTGTGTAGTAAAATTTTCGAACTTGAATCCCTTTCCTTCCATCTGATAACTTCAAAAATGGTTCTGGTACATTACTACCCATTGTTCTACATGAAATCATTTTGGTTTAGATTATTTCCGGGGTTTCTTCAAACATATATACAAATACTTTGTCCCAGATGAACCGGAAAGGAGCCAACTCACGATTCAATCACGGGGAGACCTTGTACCCTTGTACGATGAGAATGGTGAGTTCTGATCTGTTCTAGCTTTATTATCACTAATTATTTCCATGTAGGAGAAGTCACTGGCTATATACTCAAACCCAAAGTGAAGGTGGATGAACCGACTACGCAGCAATCAAGTGGTAAACCATTCTGAGTTAACTAGCCATTCTTAAACATTCTCAGAAGCTCCTCTAGGTGTTAGAGAACAAAGAATGTCCTTGAATTCCCACGAAGCTCCTGTACCAGTTTCTCGCTCGATTTGCCTCACAACAGATACTTCCGAATCGAAATGGGATGGATGGCTGGATAGAATATTTCAGCACAAGTTTACCTTCAATGAGGTTAATGACCTCAAAAACCTCCATGTCCATTGTGCAACAAGGACAAATGGCTGTCGCGGTGGTGATGATTTCACAGAATAACGATGGTGAATGTTCAACGTTCGCTGTCGAACCCCTGCTGTGAACTCAACGACATGGCGGGGAACTCACCCACCACATCGTTTTGCGATGAGGGAACAGCGGATGATAGAGAGGAGGAGAGGCATATGAGACGACATGAAATCCACCTGTCATCTTGGTTCCTTCCCTTCTCTCCCCTACGCGCCTTTAAACTAGCGAGACCGAGGCAAAGCGAGAACCCTCTCACGTCACCTCATTTCGAAATGACTGAAAACCAAATAAGGAAGTGGGAAATCACCCACTGCCTCATTTGGTTTCAATTTCTCTCTGCACCGTCATTTGGGCCAATGGTGCTGGAGTATTTTAGAGTACCTTTGTACTTAGTCTAGAATTGTCAGAATTAAATTTTCCCAGAAAGGAAATTAGATATATTTGTATCTATGAAAACTAAGCTCAAATAGGTCAATTCCAGTATCATTCCGGTCCTCTTCCACTGGAGTCCTGTTCTAGTCCCCCATTCCAGGGGAATCTGGTGGATTTCTGTCCCATTCTGCTGGATCCCTGTCTCATTCCGCCGGACTCCAGCGGATTCCTGTCTCATTCCACTGGACTCCAGCGGAATCCAGTCGTTCTAGCTGGAATAGGTGGGGGACTAAAAAGTACTGAGATGAAGCAGTGCGAAGTAGATTAGGCCCTCTTTTATCGAATTGAGGGGGAGTCAGTGATGATAATCATGACACATGTCGACAATTTGACACTGGTAGAGTCGACGATGAAGGAAATACGAAAAATGAAGGCCAGCTTGCACTCGTGCCTTATCGTCTTGGATCTGGGTGAAATAAACTGGATTATTGGCTGCGCTATCACTCAAGACTGTGAAGCATGCACTTTATCCATTTCCCAGACATCCTACATCACTGCCAGCCTCCAACGCTACGGATTTGAAGATATCTGTCCACTCTCCACTCCCATGGATCCCAACGTCAAACTCTCTGCTTCCCAGTCACCCCAAATGCCAGAGGAACTTGCTGCCATGAAGAACAAGCCTTACAAGGAGGCTGTGGGCATGCTAATGTATGTGTCGCTTGGCACTCATCCAGATATCGCATACACCATCAGAATCCTATCTAAATTCAATGAAAAACCCAGATTAGTCTACTGGGGTGCATTGAAATGAGTCTACGCTTACCTAGCAGGGACTCGCAACCTCAAGCTCATGTATGGAGCACCCTGGGAGGATTTGACAGGCTATGCAGATGCTGATGGGTCAATGCACGAAGATAGAAAGGTGATTTCAGGCTAAGCTTACCTTATCGATAGCACAGCTATGTCCTGGAGCTCCAAATGACAGGAAATAATTGTGTTGTCGATGAGTGAGGTGGAATATGTGGCTGCGATGCATGTGACAAAGGAAGTGTTGTGGTTGAGGTCTCTAATCAATGAAGTTTTTGAGACTATCCCCAGACCAATTACCTTATTCAGCGACAATCAATCCGCAATCACCCTAACGAAAGATCATTAGTATCATGCCTGTACAAAACATATCAACATATGTGAGGACTTTACACTGCCCCACATAGTTCAGTTGGACTCCACAGGACTCCGGGTGGTTCACCTGGAGTCTAGATACTTTTTTTCTAATACTGGGACAGCCAATTTGTACTACTACATTTTAGTAGGAGTCCAGGTGAACTCCTGGTGGAGTCCGGTTGAACTATATGGAGTCAATGGACAGTCCTCCAGTAAGTAAATAGCAAGAAATTTCTATGGTTTGATACAGGTATAATTCATCTGGAGTCCACTTGGATTGATGCTAGTTATTGTATTTGTATTTATCCAACATATTTATATAACATATAACATATATCTAGTATTAGTTAGTGAATGTATATATCTAAATATTAGAAAAAAAATTTGCGTGGCCAGGAATTGAACACCAGGCCCTGCAAATGAAAACACGGCAGTCTATAGCCACTGCACCACAGCGGCATACAATAGCAGGCAAAACTCAGCCATCATGATGTCTCGCGCCTGGCCTGGGGCTCCCCAAATCAGGCAACATTGGCTCAAACGTTGCCACGTCGTTTCCTCACCACCACCACGACCCCGCTGCATCGCTGCTGCATCCCACACACCGTTTGGGCCCTGTCACCACCACCAACACCGCCACTATGTTACAAACACCCCAGGTACGTTCCACGCCCCTTCCCCACCCCCCGATTATTGACAAAGGATTGTTTCCAGGGTTTTTCCACCAGCTGGACCATATCCACGGCCATCGGGAGCGTGAAACCGAGCAGGACGCGAGCGGGATATGAGATAGGGTACCCCAGGTAAGCCCAACCACTCGTACCATCTCGATGTCACTCACTCCACTTCCTCAGCGCGACTACGGTGCCGCGTCAGCGAAACGCTGCCGAAAACAACACCCACTACCCCAAATACACCTGCAGCCCACTCCTCAACCTCCACCGCCCATCCCACCTCCACCCTCAACCCCTTCTACATGCCACGTCAACACATAGACCCCGCCACGCTACTCCCAATTCCTGCCGCTCTCCTGCAAACCACTCACCACCCACTCTACGTGCCACGTCAGCAGGTCAATTGCCCGCGATCTCACCCATCTGCCCTTGCATCTCCCTCGTACATGTGAAAACGCTATCCGAGCCCCCTTCCATCGTCGATTGCCTGTCCGCTCTTGCATCTCTCTCATACACGTGAAAACGCTATCCGAGCCCCCTTCCATTGTCGATCGCCCATCCGCTCTCGCATCTCCCTCATACACATGAAAACACTATCCGAGCCACTTCCCATCACTGCCGGTCGCATGCGATCTCCCACCAGCAGTTCCTCTTGCACATCGCAATGCCATCTGAGCCCCGTCCCATTGCTGAAAGCACACGATCTCCCACCAATGCCCTTCATACATGTGATAAATGCGATCCGACCGCCTCTCTTTGTTGATCACCCACGATTTCACCCACCTATTTCTCTCATACATGTGAAAAAGCCATCCAAGGCCCTTGGTATCGTCCACCGCACGCGATCTCGTACGACCGCCCACCCAACTCCATCTTACACGTGAAAATGTGATTCTGAGCCCCAATCCCACCCACAACGCACCACATCACCCACATCCTGGTGAGTACTGCCGCTTGAAGACTGTGACTGCCCACGAGTACTGACACAACCCAATTTAGTGCCCACCCCAAATCACCCAACTATGGGTCCCAAGCCGCAGGCCAAAGCAAAGGCTGCTACACGTGCCCCACCCACCGACCATCATAAGTGACAAGCGTCAAACGCAGACCAACAACCTGCCAAGCGCACCTGCCATAACACCAAGGAAAATGACGATGAAGATGTTGATGAGGGCAAGGAGGAGGAGGAGGACCTCGGTCCCTGGCCTGATGTTGAGGATGAGGTGGTCTCGAAGGCAAAGGGGAGTGCAGGGACATGGGGACGAGGAGGTACCCGGGGGCAAGCAAAGGGGAGAGGAGGGACACATGTTCAGGTAAAGAAAGTCCCTGCTGCAAGGTACGTATGTTAGAAGGATTGAGAGCCATCGCTCACTCGTTTCCACAGGAAAACTGCTCAAACCTGAAACAAAGAGGATGCACAGTTACAACCTTCCCCGGAATCAGAGCAGACAGTGTAAGTATTTTTCTTTTATTCTCTTTTTGAACTTCTAATAATTATATATAAATATTGCAGTGCTGAACGTGTACTCGAGAGGAGTGGCATCAGTGTTGCCTCTCCCTCCCGTCGTTCACGCCATATTATGCAGGAAGATCCTTCCTCTCCCGCTCGAGGCTCTGAACTTGCATCAAGGCAACGCCAAGCATCTGAGGGTGCTGAGGAAGAGCATTCGGGATCTCCTGTAGAATCTCGTGCCCATGCAGCATCTCGATCTCTTAGTCGTGATCCTCATTCTCGTGCCCCATCCCATGTAGTGTCTCGCTCTCATGCAGCATCTTGATCTCTAAGTTGTGAACCTCATCATTCTCCTCATCATCAGGATCTCCTCATCATCAGAATGGTAAGTCCTCCACCATTTCTGATGCCCTGGAAGAAATTCCTGCTTCTCGTGGTCGGCGCTCTGAGTCCCATGATGAAGGTATTTTTATTATTATTATTATTAGATATTTCATACGTGTATGTTTTTTAGTCCAACACTCTGGTTCCAAATGTACCAGTGGAACAGTGTCTAAACATTCCAGTGTGTCTCGTGGTCGACAAAAAGAGCATGTTACACCACCAACCACTGGTTCTGGCTGCGGTCAAGGTATTATTATTCCTATTCCATTAAGATCATTCTTGTGTTAATATAGATTTAGGTGATCAACAGGCTCATTCAGCTATTAGTTCTCACCATGATCAAGGCCGTGATCAAGGTATTATCATTTTACTTGGGAATATTCTCATGTTAACTTAGATTAGATATTACGATGGCTAGTCCTGAGAAGTCTATCCCTGCTTATGGCTCATCACGCTCAATTGGAGGTGTTTTCCGAGGTCCTGCCCAGGGAAATACCTTCAATATGGCTGATGCAGATAATATCTGGCAAGATATCAACAGGTACACTGACCGAGCTGAGAATCCTGAGAAAGGAAAGATTTTTCTTTACATTTCCGATCTTAATCCCCCAGAAGTCGATATGACTCAGCCGTCCTTTACGGCTACTGTTTGTGATATCAACAATTGTCAAACGATTCAACAGGTCATTGAGCGTGGAGCTAGAGATTATTCTCCCATTCGCCGTAAGTCATTTATATTTAATACTTATGATTTATTAATTGAATTATACAGGCCCTGCATATCATCTTTTTATACGCGATAAAGATGGTTGGAATATTCAGGGCCGCTACGAAACAATCATGAAGCGTCCTGTCAGCTCTGAAGATTATATCGAATGGCGCATTGATGATACTGACAAGAAGACTTTTCATATCCTGGGTGTAAGTGATATAAACAAGTATTTAGTTATATTTTTTTTGATATTTTTTTAGAGCACTTATGATCCAACTATTGCAGCTTCTCTACCAGGTTTTGCTGGCAGTCTAGGCTCTAGTATAGATTCTCGCTCACTTTCTGGGTCACGGACTGGTTCTCGCATGCCATCAGCACATTTTAACCAACCTCCTCCCTCCTTTAACCAACCTCCTCCTCCCACATTTTAACAAGGTTCCTCTCAAGGAGTTTGGTTTATAGGAAGAAACACTATCTCTCTGCAATTGTGCGCACATCTTGTTGAAGAGCTCAATATCAACCCATTATATACAGATCGTACCAAGTCAGGTTTGTGGTTTGCCTGGGGACGTTATGTGGAATGTTCACAGGCTATCAAATGGGCAAAAACTATGTCAGATGCTGGAAACTGGCCAGCTGAGATCCCTTCCTTCACAGAATATCTTATCGTTGATGTTTTCATCAGGAAGACATCTTGGTATACCACCTATGTCAAGATATTTGAGCGTGTCGATCTTGTTCAAGAATTTGCTGATATGAAAGCCTGGCTTGATGATGACCACCCCAACGAGCAGGAGACTGAAGATATTTGGGGTGTTTTGCAATCATCATATACTATTAGGGATTGGCACGGGTAACCCTGGGGTTTTCCGAGCCAACCCGCACCCCTACCTGTGGAAACCCATACCTGTGACCAGGGGTACGGGTTTTGGCAGGTGCGGGTACGGGTTTGTGAAAAACCCTGGGGTTTGGTCATTTTCTGCGGGTTTTTCACTTATTTCTGCTGTAAACCATTTTTCATTTATTTTTTTGGTGTTTTCCAATGGTGAATATTACTATAGTATACCCTACTACTAGTAACCCACTTTGAAACAAGTTAAGATAATATTTTAAGCCCCCCAAAAAAACAATTAAACCTCAAAAACCCGAAATTTTGTACCTACATACATGTTGCATTATGTTCCTTGTAAAATTACTATAAATTCCAAATAAATTAGTGCTTCAAAAGCGTAATATAATGCATTTTTTTCCCTCCAAACAAACCCATGACCCATGCTGGGCGTATGGGTTTTTTGAGGGTACAATTTTTCTAACCCCTACCCGTACCCCAGCCCAGCCCGTGACCTTTACCCGTGGGTTTCTGCAACCCGTGACAATCCCTATATACTATGGAGGATTTGCGCACATGGTTGGACAATGGTGGAACTTTGAAGAAGAAGAAGGGTAGGCATTCCTCAACTCCAGATCCAGAAGATCGCAAGGGAAAACAGCGTGTGCATCGAAAGAAGTAAGCAAAGTTGAAATAATATTTATTCAATTGTCATCAAAATTGTACTTGTAACTCAGTTTGATTCCTTTCTTTTCTTTTCAGATTTTTTTCCTTTCTTTTTTACAGTGTTATAAGCTTGATCTCTACTTTATCCTCTATTGTGATCAGTCTCTCCCACATTACAACTAGTGTTCCATTGTTCACAGCACTAGTGATCACTTCAGCCTTTATGCCTGTTGTTTCTGCTGCTCCACAAACCCAAGCATTCCCTGATGTATCATTTAAAGTTTTCAGCACATTTATAGAAGACACTTTTAGCCCAAAAATATCTTTGGCTACAGTACTTCTTTTGTTATTTTCAATGACTGAAAATCCAGAATTGCTCAGTTTACATGCTCGGCAGCAGCACCCAAGTGAGGGTGAAAATAAAATCTTGGCTTCTGGATGGATTCGGTCATTGTCTCGTGCTGTAATGCATCGATTAAAGGATGATGTTACAACTTTATTCCAACCTGGAGAATTTTTGCCTAGGGAAAATCAAGTTACAGTTTTATCTGCCAAGCTGGATAAATTTGCCATGGTACTTGATCTTACACCATATGACCATAAAGGCAAATTCAAACAAAAGTTGCTACCACCCTCATATAGTGCCATTCAGGCTGTTCATGTGATTTGTCCATTAAGTACTATCTGTGTGGATAAACACTGTACTCCTCATGCACTGTTGCAAAATACATGTCCAAGAGATGTTCCACTAGTGACTTTAATTAAGGATCATATTCCATATGCAGATGTTCCTGTTTTATCAGAAAAATGTATCCAGTGTGATATCATCTATTATGCTGATCATGAGTGCTTCAAAGACAATTCAGGTCTGTGGAATACATGTTATCTAAACTCAGCCAGATTTATTAAAGTTGGGCAAAATGTTTGGGCTGATCAGGGCCACACTCACTCCATCTTGAGTGGAATGTATAATTTCCATGCATCAGCATCTGCATATATGCAATTTTGGAATGATTGCAATTCTATTACCAACTCAACATTTCAAGTTACACAGCGCCATATTTGGCATGGATTTGTTCAAGAATCAATCAGAACACTTGCAAGTACCCAAAAGATCAATTTGGAGTTACCAGAGGATTTCACTATCCATAAAGTAGTCACACAAGCATTTGCAAAGTTAGGAAATACAGGAATTATTAATCCTGCAAAAAAAAACATTCATGTTCAGAGTGTAGCCAGCCATATAAACACACAGCAGACTTTATGGCAAATGATGATCCTGCAGTGGTCATAGGAGCAGATGAAATAGTGCTGTACCTGCTTTGACAGGAGAATATGCAGATGTATCAGCAGATGAATCTGCAGCAAGCCGAGCTACAGCTAGAGCGAGAGCCAATAATATTAACAATCAAATGAATGTTGATACCTCTGATGCTGATAAGGTTGAAATGATTGTATTGGATGGTGTAGTGATTGCTCCAACGGTAAATGATATAATTACCTTTGCATATAAATAGTACCAACTTATATTTGAAGCACTGTGCATATGAACGGTGTACCAAGGATCTAAAAAATGCAAGAGGAGGTGCATTTTGTAATGAACATGAAATATTGTATAGGAACAAATGTCGGATCATTGAATGTGGACAGCATACAGTTGGTGATTCTCCAGCATGTTGAGCACATCAAGCAGAATGGCGAAAGTATAAATTTTATCATAGTCATTCTAGCTTGGCAGGAGTACGAAGAATGCTACAAAGACCTGGAGAAAGAAATCCTTGGGAACCTGGTCTTCGCAGAATGGATCAGCCTCATGATAATAACCAAGATGTTGAAATTCCACAAGTGAATTATTTTGGACCTTCCAAAATTTACTGTGTTGAAACCATTTTGTGCACCATGTGGTGTCATTATTGCTTGGACAAAATTTGATAAATCAGAATCACCAACCAATATTCTCAAATTTTTAGAAGCAGTATATCCAATCCCACAGAAGAGTCTCGACCAGCATATATTTGCATCGACAAAGCTTGTTGAGTACTTCGAACAGCTGTTGCAAATGGAACTTGGAATATTTGGAAGAAAACTACTCACTTTATTGTGGATTTATATCATTATATCAATCACCGCACAACAGATTTACTTTGTCGCAAATGGTGTAACCCAGGTCCCCTAGATGGCTCAGCACCAAATCTTATCAAAATAGCTCATGATAAAAATGGACGGCCATATCTCCAGCAAGCCTTTAATACACAGATATGTATCTGTATTTATTTTTAATATAGTTTTGATATAACAAATATAATTGCAGGCATGTGAACAATTGAATTCATGGCTCGGAGGATTTGAATCTATCCTTAAATGCATGAAAATAGGAAACTTTGATTGGTTCTTGCATACTATGCTTTTTTATCACACACAGCATGTTATTCAGAAACAGTCACAGAAGGAACAGATTCATCAGATCAATGAGATTGATAATGATGAAGGAGAAGAGAATGAACCAGATATTCCAGAAAGGCATTGGAATGTAGAAGAAGACTAAAAGAAAATGTGTTTTGTACCAATATCTGTTTTCTAGGAGATAGGCAAAAAGACCAAAGAAAGAAGTGTATTATAGTGTATGATTAGAATGTGTGTAACAAAGCTAAACAGAGAAGTGTATTATATTGTACATTACTAAAAAGATTGATATTTATTCTAATATTACTGAGGTAAATAAACTCCACCTGAAGTTCATCTGAAATTCAGGTGGACTTCAGCTAAACTCCACCTGGAGTCCAGGTAAATTACCAAAAAATATGTACCTTGAGGTACATTTCAAGTGGACTCCAGGTGAACTCTAGAAAACTACCTGGAGTCCAGTGGAGTTCACATGGACTTTGTGGGGCAGTGTAAATTACACACTGGGAGCTTAGGCCCATAGCAGATATTTCATGGTAGAGTGATAATCACCTTTCTGTTAAATTTAATTATGGTAGGTACCAATAGTGTTGTCGCCAAGTCGAGTTGAGCCCGGGGTGAAACTCAGCTCGACTCGAAATCAGGGCAACTTGTGTCAACTCGTTGACACTGAGTTGACCCGGGCTAAATCGACGAGTTGACACGAGTTGCCATCAAATCATGCACGTGATCCCGTCGCCTGCACATATGAACGTGTCTCTGCGCGTCTCAGCCTCGCGCTCCCTTTCCTCCTCCCTCTCTTCCTCTTGTAGACAAGCAGATCCATGCCACTAATATATGTAATGTATCTGAATATATTTTTTTGATTTTTTAAACCTCATACGATGGAATTTTGTGACCAAAGACTCCAAAAACATATAAAGGACCCCTTGTGCACGCGCTTTCAAATTATCGCCCACGTCCATTCGCGTGGAGCAGCCCAATATCGATCTATGGACAACTCTCGCCATTTTGTATTCCCGACGACCTTCTTAGACCGTGCATCACATATTCTCGATGAACCTGATCTTCCTCCTCCTAGTCCTCCTCCCTCCCAGATTTATCGTCAGGATGTACTCCCTTCGACGCCTCTTGCCTCTGGTTCTGGACCTCAACATGCTAGCCAACATTCACCGCCGATGTACTGCTATTCTCCTGGGCATTATCAGAGATTTCCTTCCCAAATGGCTACACCACAATCAAACCTTCCTTCTCAGCAAACTGGACCTCATAACCAAGCTTCTGGCTTCGGTCATCCTTCCATGGCACCTAACATGCTTCCTAACCATACCGCTGGCTTCGTTCACCCCTCAATTCCACCTCATATGCTTCCATATTACTCTGGCAATATGTTTTCACCACAAATGCTGCCATTTCCGGGGTCTAATACAGTGCTAATTCTGAATAGTATCACCACGAACCAGGGCAGTTCTGCAATGCAGACGAACAAATGGAAGCGGACCACTTCCACGCATGCAGCTAATAAGCGCGCAAGGCAAACAGGTCCATCATCTGTTGCTTCTGCTCCACCGGCCTTATCTCAAGCATCTCCTCACTGTGGCGTTGGGCCGTCAACAGAAAATCACTCTCGAGACTCCCAGGATGCAGAAAATCATGATCCAAACAGCGGTATGCCCTTCCCTTTTGGACATATTATGATATGCGTGTTAAAGGACTCTCAGAAATTCCTTCCTCGACCTCTGCCAGTGCTCCATCTTCGACCCCGGCAATTCCATCACCCAGCCCTCCTGAGCCGTCATCTCGCTACGAAAATCTTCCAGCAGCTGCAACCGATGTATGGTATTTTATGCGTCCCCTTCAGACAAAAGAAGAGCCTGCAGAGAAACCAACCAATGAGACGCCTCTTACGTGTAAACCTTTGGCTCCTTTTGTGGGCTGTAAACTTTGCAAGTATGTCAATTTTAAAATTAATATTTGCTCATGGTACTAACATACCATTGCAGGAAAAAATGGCAAGTCTGGCAGTGCAACGACAGCGTAACAAAAACAATCCGAGTCCATCTCAAGAAATTTCACGAGCAAACTTACAATACTACCACGGCGCTTAAAGGTCTAAAGCATTCGTCGAAGTCACCATACTCGACAAATTCTCAATCAACCCAGGACGATGAACCATTCTCCAAAGACAAGTTTCTCGAACTTCTCCAACGGTGGATTGTAGTCGATGATCAGGTATTCAAATCTCGATTCAAGGCTTCACAATCATGGCATTGAATATATTTTAATTTCTAGTCTATCAACGTCCTTGAATGCCAGGAATTCCGAGATTTAATGGTGTACTTTAGGGATGGAAACATTGATGACAAAGATTTACTGCACCGCACAAAAATGACCGAGATGATTCTTGATGCATTTAAGAAGTGCGTCGAAGCTACGGCCGAAGAACTCAAATGATCGGAAGGCCGCATTTCTTTTACGAATGATTTATGGAGCGACCCAGGCCTTGACTCTTACCTTGCGGTAACTGGCCATTATCTTGTTCGTGACAAAGTGACCCGCGAACTCATCTGGCAGAACGGACTGCTTGCCTTCCGCTATATTGAAGGAAGTCATTCTGGGATAAACCTCGCTGAGCATTTTTTCAAGATTGTGGAGGAGTTGGGTGTTCTTCACAAGGTACCCTCAAATTTCACCTCGAAATTCAGTCGCTAACTTGATTAATCTCGACCCAGATTGGTGTAATTACCATGGACAATGCTTCAAACAATAACACTTTCATGGAGGAGTTGGAGGAAGTCCTGATAGAGCGTGGCATTCCATTTGACCGAGATGGAAATAGAATTCGGTGGGTTTTTCTCATCTCCAGTTTCGAATCGGATTGAAGTCTGAACATTACTTCTTTTTCCCAGCTGCTTCCCACACATTGTCAACATCGCCTGTCAAACCATGCTGGCTGAGTTAAAAAATCTATCCAACATCGACACACCGCCATTGGGAACACCTCCTGCAGACATCGCCGACGATCCTATCAAAAAAGCGAAATGGGAAAGTGACCAGCTGGATAGATGGGAGGATTATCTCAGTGCCCTCGAGGCTGACCTGGTAGAAAAGTGTCGAAGCATCGTAGGCACCTGCCGTGTCTCCGGTCAGCATCGGCAAGCATTGCTCAAGAAAATTGATGAAGGTAACAAGAGCGGGTATTGGAAAGGGAAATTGGATAATGGAAAGGACAAGATTCCGCTTGTCCAGCTTCTTCGCGATTATGAAACGAGGTGGTCTTCGACCTATAATATGATCGAGTGCCTTCTTGAACTTTATGCGGTATGTCCTAGGTTTTTTCATGGATGATTTTATACCTAAACCTGAACAGGCTATCCACGACTTTCTCCTCGACCTCGAACAATCAGACTTACAGTCGCTAATGCTGTCCGAGCTTGAGAAAGGAGTGCTATATGACATTGTTCAAGTATTGCAAGTTGCGCACCTCGCTCAAGAACTGCTTTTGGCCCCCACTCTGTGTATGGCCCTTCCTGTTTTCGAGACTTTGATCAACAAATGGGACCATCTCAGCTCCACAATTCCCGAACTCAAGCATGTTATCGACATCGGCATCTCAAAATTGGAGGAATACGTCGCGAAAACAAGAAAGACCAGGACATATGCTCTCTCTATGAGTCAGTGTACTGATCCATTTTCCTAACTCGCTCTCAGGCTAACTGAATTGTATCCAGTTCTGAATCCTGGCCAAAAATTCACCTGGCTCAAAGCCCATGATGCGAAGGCAGGGAGCGCTGGAGATTATGAGACGAACGCCTGAAAGTGGATGATAGAGGCAGTGAGTCATATTGTTAATGACGCTGGTACTTAGATGGGTGCTAATTACTCGTTGTAGATGCTAAGCTTCAAGCAAGACGAATGCAAGACCACCGGTGCAACTTCAGCCAAAAGAATCAACCCATCCCACCGATCTGCAACTGACATTGCATCGAGCAATATTTCCCATGGATATCACCGCCTAAAATCGCTCGATGTCACGGTCAGACGTTCAGCCTCATTGCACAGCCTTCAAAGCTCAGCCTCCGAGTTGACCTCTCCTCCTCCAACATCTTCCATTCAACCCCCTCGTCCACAAACTGCAGCAGAGATAGCGGCTACGAAAGCGCGTGAACTTGTGGAAGACACGGCAATTGTGGAACGCAAATTAAGCAGGTATGAGGCTGTCAGTGCTCTTCCATCATTCGAAAATGCTGGAATGGTGAACATCGTTCATTTCTGGTCAGTAAGCAATGTTTATTCTTGTTCTTTGAGCTCTTTTTTATGTTTTCTAGGTCCACGAATTCGAATATCCACTTCTGTTTCGAGTGGCCATGGATGTGCTTCCTGCCCAAGCATCCACGGTCCTGTGCGAGCGCATCTTTTCGTCCAGCAAAGAAACATGCACCCTTCGTCGAAATCGGATCTCACGGCAGCTCCTTGAAGCCCTTCAAGTACTTAAATACTCATATCGATCTGAGTGACTTTCATTTGTTGAGGATCTATGCATCGCCAAGGAGGCCGACTATGCAATCTCAGGGCAACTCACAGAAGCTGCCATCGATGAGCTCATGGCAGCTGGGAAATATGGAGAACTCGAGGATTTAATTAAAAACATGAACAAATTGTCATAATATATTCTAAACGTCGTGTAATCTACTGTACAGCATTTCTAATCTACTCTAATCGACGCCTGAGGGGGTGAGACCTAATTGGGTTATCCCTGGCATTTCATTGGACAGCAAAATGTCCCGGAGATCAGCGAACTCGACGAGGCGACCGAGTTGCAACTCGACGCAACTCGACATTTTGAGTTGGTTCGAGTTATCCACCTCGCCTCGACTTGCCTCGACTTGGCGGCAACACTAGGTACCAAAAGCTGACCATCAGCTCATCCATATCCTATCATATATAATGAAACATGATTCCCACGCACCATATCTGGGCATTTTCTGGGTTTTCTCGGCATTGGGGGCATGTTGGCTGGGCCGCGTTCGAGGCAAGGAGGGTCTTGCCAGGTGCTATCGAGCACTGCAAGCGACTTTAGTAACGGGCAGTTTCTGAGGGTGACGTGAGGTGAAGAATATTGTAGTATTTTAGTGTGGGGCTTTTGTAATGAAATAATGTGACATGTTGTGGCACAAAGGGCCTCAGATTATCTAAGATAAGATAAAGGACGACATTTTTACTGATCATGACTTTCACATCGAGAAAAAAAAGGATTTGACGTCCCACAGAGAAAAAAAAAGTATGCCACTAACTGGTGGTTTCAAATCCAGAAAGTTTTACTTCACTTATCAATTTCAATGTGCTGTACTTCAACGGGTGGTTTCTGATTTAAATTTAATTCAAAATTAGGTCACCAATGGATTACTAACTATAATATCCCGCAGGGAAATATATGCCAACTGGTGGTTTCTGATTAAAATCCAATTATAACATCCCACGTCCTGCAGGGAAAGAAAGGCTAACTGGCAACTAACTCGATTCAAATCTAAGTAAAAAATACAGAGTCTGACTCAGAAAGTACCTGAGCAAAGCGAGGAGACGCGCTAGTCCTATCATACAATGTATCTTACTTCCCTGTTAGTCTTAACAGCCCGTCAGCTAATCTGCCCATAGTGTTACAATGTTGGAGGCATCAGCTCATCTGTACCAATCGATACATTGTATATCTGTCAGCTGCATCTGCTGGGACCATTCTCAATGATACATTTTCACATTTCGCTGGTACTGTACTAAATAAATCAATTCGCCGGTCATGCATCACAGGGCCTCCAAAATTGGCGAAAAGTCACATCAAAAATTCCAAAAAATCCTCAGAATAGGCCTTTTTTGGTGTCAAGTTGCTGACAAATGCTCAAAAGCTTACCAAATAAGGCAATTAGATGAAACCAAAATTTCGCTGTCGAGGTCACAGGTCACGTGGGGTGGCGAATTGATTTGTTTAGTACAGTACGTACTTTATAGTACAAGGGTACTATTCAACCTGGATAACTGGTCTTTTTCTGGTCTTTGATTCTCAAGACTGAAAGACCAGGACTACTGGTCTGGTCTTTTCTGGTCTTGGTCTGGTCCAGTTGCAGTCTTTTTCCAGTCTTAAGACTCGACCTTCAAACACTAGATAAAACCCACACAGGTCATGGGTGCGGAAAGACACCAGGTACCTGAGAGTTACCTGTGCAATGGCCTACCTGAGATGGGTTCACTCAGGCAGTCACACAAGTTGACAGGACTCATTGAGGACACAGACAGGTTACATGAAAGGATGGCATTACATAGAGAACAGTAATCTAAGATGTCTGTGATATGATGAGAAGTAAAGTAAGGTTTGGTACTGTATAGTATTAGCACCAGAACAGGAATGAGAACAGCCAGAACGCAAGGGTCCATGTTGTGAAGCTGGGGTGCCAGACTTACATTTTGTTTGTAAACCCCGAATTGACAGATGGGTAGGAGGCTGGCTTTTCCCCGGAATTAAGACTCAAAGGAAAGAGCTCCTAACAAAAAAAGCAATGAACCTAAATAAAATATGTACGTAGGGTCTCGGTAAGGACATATGTGTTATGTGTGTATGTATGGGAGGTGGTGTGTGTATGTATGGTATTGATATGAAAATGGTATTTCACGGTCCACATGCGCATGAGAGGAACAACCAAGGAGGACCGGTAAACAACAAGTGGCAGCCGAAAAATGTAAAAGGAGCAAGCAAGCAAGGGTTCAAAAAAGGAAAAGAAAGAAACGACAATTATGAAAAAAGCTACGCGGTATGTAAAAAAAAAAACACAACTGACAAGCAACAAAAGGAGGGAAAAGCATAGGCATGGCATGGCACGAGGGGGTTTAAGGGGGGTACGCGACTGAACAACAACAACAATATCAGAAGAAGCAACAACCAAGAATGAGAAAAATGAACAGGAACCGCTAAGCTCCACCGTCACCCCCTCTCGAAGAGTTGACATCCCCATTGCTCCTTGGTCCTGAGCCACGCGAGAGACCAGCAGCAGCCAGACCGCGCGCGGCGTACCCGCCTCCACGTCCACCCCGCCCGCGCCCGAAACCGCGGAAGGGCGTCTCGCCGCGCGACTCGCGGTCTGTGGCTTGCTTGACGTCCGGGTTCGTGTCTTTTAGTGTCTATCGAAAGAGGCGACGATTAACAATCAAGAGCAAAGAAAAAGAAAAGACAAACGCACCCCTGCATGTTTCTCCAGACCAGCTTTCATCGCATCTTCATCCCCAAACTCGACGTACGCCAGTCTCGCTTTCCCTTGGAATGGATGTGGCAAGTTAACACGAGTAATCTAAAAAGATGGTCAACCACGAAGTTGCATACAAAGAGCAAAAAAAACATACCCCAACCTTGGCGTCGCCAAAGAACTCTCGAATATCCGCCTCGACAACCTGCAAATGGGGCGCCATGCGCATGAAGATCGTCCACGGGTGCCGGGGTGGCTTCCCAGTCTTGGGTGTGCGCGCCCCCGTACTTCCTCCCTCAACCGGAGACTTGAGCTCCTCCACCTCTGCAGGCGTCGCCCCCCGATCAGGTGTCCCCGAAGTAGACGGCTCCTGAGCTGCGCCCACATCCGGTGAAGTGGCACCCTCCACGGTCGCGCGCTCCTTGTCTTTGCGTTCCTTCTTCTCCTTCCGTTTCGCCTTTTCCTTTTCGGCCTTGTCTGACGGGGTGGATCCGTTTGGCTTGTTGGGCACTGGACTCGCTTTACCTGTTACTAGTTCGGTTGATGGAACCTGCGCGCCGGCGGCAGCGGGTGGGGGCGGTGTCGATGCGGTGGACTTGTTGGCGAGGTGTGGTGGGAGGGGTCGGTCAGGTACAGGAGTCGGGCCTTTGGTGGGAGGCTGGGTACTGCTTTGGGCCGCAGGGAGCGCGGAAACGCTCGAGCTGGGAGTGGCGGAGACGGTCGCAGTACGACGATACGCGTAGTTGAACCCTGAATTGAATAAGTTTTTTTTTTCCCTTGGGAGGAAAAAAGAACGTACCTTGACTTTTCATTTCTGCGCTGACTCTTCCCTCTTTCACGTCCAAAACCAGGGAACCGTAAGCGGCGTCACAAAGATTCCAGTTCCAACAATTTTTCCAAGCAGGTTCTTCTCCTGTGGCGGTGGCACCAGGGCCAGAGGAAGGCTGTGTCGGAGGCAGTCTTTCGATGACACTGAGAGCCTTGTCGAGGAGGACACGTTGGTTGTCGTCAATGACGGCATCGACCTGGATCTTGACGCTCTCCCAGACCTTGTCAAAGGAATCCTTTCCAAGAGCGAGTTTGTGACGGAAACCCTCGAAATCGGGTTGGACGCTGAATTCGTTGTAGGAAGTGGCGTAACGGAAGTGGAGGCCAGCGGAAACGGTAAGGTCAGCCTTGAGGACGAGAGCGAGTTGGGAGATGATGCCCTCACGACCAGGGCTGGCGTGTGTGACGAGGAGACGGGTCTCTGATTGATCGAATACGCGTTGGGCGGTGTCGACGGCTCGCCAATTTGGAGTGCTGTGGTCCACATGGTGCCCTGACCGCCAGCGATGGTTGCGCTGCCGTCACCGTTGTCAAAGAGCTTGTGTGGGACAAGGGCGCCGCCGAGACCGAGGAGACGGAGTTTTACACCGCCGACATCGAGAAGACGGGTTGTGGCTTCGTCGAGGACGTGGAGGTTGTCGATGGAATATTGGGCGGACCTGAATTTTTCGAGGACGAGGACGTCTTCGCACGCGCCCCATACGGTGTATACAGGGACTTGGAGCTTGATTTGACCGGCGAGAAGGAGGGGGAATTCTGAAAGGAGCTCGATGTTGACGGTGGAACGAATGACCGCGGCAGGGTTTTCGGGCGCCAAAAGGTGGGTACGCTGGGCAGATGGGATGAGAGGCGAATACATGGTGAGATGGCGAAGAGTGCGGTCATTGATTCGCTCAAGACTGTTTGCCTCTATACGACGAAGAATTAGAGTAGAAATGAAAGAAAAAGAGATAGAAAACATACCAAAGAAACCAAAGTCGCCAGTGTGAATGATAGCCTTTGCGTTTACTTCGGGAGCGAGGTCGTTGAGAGCGGAGAGACGACCGCGAATGTCAGCGATGCAGAGTATTCTTCCATGATTAGTGTCCAGTACTTTTGTTTGGGTGTTCACGGTGCGGGTGGAGGGGACGGGCATGACGACTGAAAGAACGCTCATGAAAAAGCCAACAACGCAAAATTACCCTCAACCGGCAATTTCCGATCCGTCCTTGCTCATTACCATGGCCCACCACGGCCACACCCTGCTCGTTTCCAGGCTCAAACTGCCCCCTCTCTGCACCATATCTTATGTTCTCTTCAAAGGCCCACTGGATGCCATCGAACTCGCCCGCAGATCGATTCCATCTCGGAATACATCCGGGTCGCTCCTCGAGTCCCTGTTCGAGTCTGTCCAGCTATCGCCTGAACCACTGCTGTACATCTTCAGGCTTCACTCTGCACCTGCTCCAGTTGATCTCTTCGCCACTCTCCACTTTCCTGGCCTCACACGTACGTCTTGTCGTTCTTGCCATTTTTGGAAACCTGGTATATATACTACCCCACAGGCGTCGAGTTTTCATCGTTTACACCTCCGACGGTCTCCTCGTCAGTTCTCTTCTCTTCGTTTATTTACCCCCCATGCTGACACCGTCTTCCCAGTTTATTGCCAAACTCTCACGATCGCACTCCCCTCAGTCATTTCTACCAGGCTGTACGCTCATCCATAACTTATCACGTTGTAGACGCTTCCGCTTCTATTTCCACCTCTCGCCGTCTCAGGCGCTTCAAGAATGGCTTCCTAATCTCCCACGTATCTACTTCCTCCGATTGGGAATACAAGTCCATCACAAGGTTGCTCTTTTTGTTTTTCCATCTCATCATCATTTATTCACTTTTCAAAGGCCTCTCTTGTTCTGCGCATTACAGGTCTTCTTTTCTTATTCATCAGATGGTTCACCATCACATCTCGTCCTACATCCCACCTTGCTCCCAACCCCTTTTCTCGATATAGCGTCCTCTCTCCCATTGCCTCCGGGTACACCTATCACTCTCTTGCCTTACGCCACCCCCGCTTATTTCCTAGCCACTTACAATGGTCCTACTGCTGGTCTCATAACCCGGTTTCATTCCTCTCTCCAAGGCATCGGTCCTGGTCTTTGGGATTCCATCAGTCCTACTTTTATTATTGCCTGGATCAAAGTCGAGAACAAACAAGGCGAAGACAAGGGTATCACCATTATTTATCCCACAGCCCTTTGTCTATCATATATACCTCTATCCACTTCTCGTTCTCCCTTGGACTATATCCCAGAGCTCCCAGCTCCTTTGCAACCTTCTCCTCAAGTCGCACCCGCTGTTTTGAGTATATCCCAAAACTTGGATTCTCCCAGATCATACCCTCCTCGACCCTCACTATTCTCCTCACCGACCTCTGACTCGTTGCAATTATTTCGTGGCTTGACCTTGTCAAAAGCGAATGATCTGCGTCAAGTCGCTACCGAGGTCGGAAGTTACGTCGATGCCGTCGCTCGCGAACGCGAACGAGAGCGCGAGAGACTCAAACGAGAGAGGGAAACCGGCGCCTCAACCGCTGCATCCCCCAAACTTACCCGAACATCAGCAACCACACCAGCATCTGTCCCGACGCCAATATCGACCGACAGCTCCGTCATCATCCCCCAATCGTACATTCCTCCTCCTCCTCCGCCACCGCCATCTCAACTACAACCAGCAATCTCAATTCAAAGCTTTTACCCCTCGCCGCCCCACACCGTCCCAAATACCGTTCCTGCTTTAGAAGGAAAGACCTCGCCCGTCGACGAATCATCGCATGCTCAACCAATGGCCATCCCATTATCTACCGTCCCAGAGCCCGCATCCCAAGAACCATCAACCACGAACGGGGCATACGATCTCTTCAACATGGATTCTTACAACATGGGCATGGACTTGGACCTCGACGACATCGGCATCGACTTTGACATGAACATGGGCTCCATGCTCACCACCGGCTCCTCTGCGGGAGCCACATACGCCCCAGCCCAGGGCGGCAGCATGGGCATGGAATACGAAGACGCGTTTACAGACGAGGATTTCAGCTTCTTCGACGCTCCCACCCGTTCCGCCCCAACCTCCGCCTCCGGCCCGCACTTCCCGCCAAGCAACCGCATCCCCAGCGGCGGCACACCAGCGCACGCCCACACGCGCTCCACATCCTCAGGCGGCAATATATCCCACCTCCTCGACACCCTCTCCGGTCCGAGCCAACAACCGATGATGTGGACCCCAGGCATCGAGGGGTTCACCCCGCGCTCCGTAGACCACCACGACTCCTCTGCCGCAGACCACCTTCTTTCTCCCGGACAGACACCTTTTGCCAACGCTACGCGCCATGACGAAGAGGACGCGATGCATGCCCCCGCATCATCAACGTCGTTCACCCCCACACCACTGCCGAACGTCCACCTCGAACGCATCGCGAACCGCTCATCCTCATCGTCATCACACCCAACCACCGCTGCTGCAACAAACCACTTCGAGCCCATCCCATTTTCCAAATACCACCGCGACGCAGACGGGAAATACGCCGTCGGTAAATTCGCATTTTCCCTCCCAAGCCCGCCTCCAGAAGAAGACGACGAACACGACAACGAAAAAGAAAAAGAAACACTTCTAACGAAAGGCGATGTAACTCCCACCACAGGCCAGCCTGCATCCTGGATGAGCCGCAGTCGTCCGAAGCGCTGGCGTTGGCGACCGCCTATACTTCGTATGCGTTCCACACCAGTGCTCGACGCTACAACCACAGCACCATGGTCGCCTACAGGCAGCGGCGGAGGAGCCGCAGCCGGCGTAGTTGACGTAGATGGCGGCGGTGGCGGCGGGTGGCGGTTTCGCTACAACGCTGCTACGGACCCGCGTATCGGTGTGGTGCGCAAGCTGATTGGGGTGAAACGCAAGGCGCCCCATGCATTGGCGGAACGAAATCTGAAGCGGACGAAATCCATGTCTTGGCCTGATGACGATGACTGGGGCGCGGCCAGCACACGGCGGTTGCGAGAGGGTGCTGACGTCCAGTCAACCGTCGCAGAATCCGAAGAGGAGGAGGAAGAGGACGAAGACGAAGAAGAGGAAGAAGAAGACATCGAAAGCCCAATGCTCTCGCGACCCACCACCCCCCCACCCGCGTACCTCCCACTCGGCCCAACCCTCCTCCACACCCAATTCCAACACGCCCACCTCCTCCCGCTCAGCACGCCCCTCCGTCCACCAGGCGCCGCCGTCGCCCCCATCAATCTCTCCCACCCAACCGCCCACCCTCCACCCTCCGTCCCAACCCCCGTCTCGCCTGCAGCCACAATGGGCGCGGCGAACGAGAAATCAAAGTCGCTCGAAACCGCCGCGTTTGCCATCGCCACGGAAGTGGTGGAAAACCCCATCTGGGGGGAGACGTGGCGAGCCAGCGCTGTCGGCGCCAAGCCTACGCCAGAGTTATGGAGCGCAGATTATAGAGCTGTAGCTAGCCTTCTAGAGGGCGTCCCGGGCCTCGAATCGCGCGTCAGCATGGAGGACTTTTTTGAGTTGGGTAAGTTGCTTTGGCGTTTATTCTTTTATTTTTTTGGTTCTCCGGATTAACTGCTTACCGCTCGTTTTGCCTCCAGGTACTCCTGACGTTTCGAAACCTTTGCAGCCTTTGGAAGCTCCCATGCTTTCCATTGGAAAAGGAGAGGCTATTATCCAGGTCCAGCCTCCCGCGCTCCGGTTCTGGGAGAAACTTGGTTTAAATCCAAAGTCTGGAAAGAAAGACGTCTCCGCTATTGCCATTTTCGAGGACGACGGCGAACAAGGACAGTCTCATGTTGAGAGTTGGTTGTCGAATGTCTGCAGTGCCTACCAGGTATAAAGAATTCTGACTGGAAATTTTGTGGATCTCGAATTAACACCTCCTCTGGCAGGGTAAACATTATGGTACCATGAGTCTCGGAAAGTCAGGTTTCTGTGCCAAAGATGGTCTTTTTCCGCTACGGTTCGATTCAACGTTTCGTAAAAACCTTGGTAATAAAACTTCTTTTTGGCTCAAAAAAGTCCAAATCATGAAACTGATCTAATTTCGTTTCGTACAGCATCGTTCCTGACGAACCTAGTACCTCCTCAGCCAACCCTCGTTATCTTCCTAATTCTTCCTCTCACAGTCATGTCCTTGTCCTCTCCCGTCCTCCGACAAATTCTCTCTGTCTCCAAGAAGGTTCTCGCCACCTATCGCACGAACAACCAATTCTGCTTACAGTTCGTGCCCCAACAACACCTCTTCTTCGGGCACGATCGACTATCAGCCTACGATTCCGCCCTCGACCTACTATGTTCGTCTGTCTACAACAGAATTCTCATCCCCGTCGACCGCATAATCTCGCGTCGGCAGCGCCTTCACCGCGGCGACGAGAAGGACAACATTCGTAGGTATTTCATGGGGCCTTCGTTTACACTCGCTAGACCATTATACAACAAAGTCTCCTACGTCCGCGCCGCTCATACCTCATTGGACGTCATGGACCGACACACCCTTTTACACGTCGGCTACCATCTGACGGCGTGTGGTCGATGGATCCTCGCGTGCTGCGTTGACCAGCGGGGCGAGGCGCATGATTTGGGTGTGTGGCTTACGCAGTCGCCTGCTGCTGCTGCAGATCATGAAGGCGATGGTGGTGGTGGGGAGGTTCTGTCGGATGAGGAGTATGCGGTGAAGAGGGTGTGGGATTTCGCGGTGCAGTTTGCGAAACGGACGGATGTGGAGTGGAGGGTGGTGTTTACGAGATTGGGTGTGATGACAGAGCCTGAGCTGAATGGTATGTCTGTTTTTTTTAAAGAAAATTTGTCATTTTTTATTTCTCATATCCTTTTCCTTGTTAGCATGGACAGCGCATTTCGCAGCACGCGTCGTTCCGTCTCGCGAACAACCGCCATTGCATCATACCCTTGCCTGTGTTGTTCCTGATGCGCCGTGGTCCGTCCTCTCAATGGTAGCGCCTCCTCCATCACGTACTACCTCCTCTGGTCGCTCGCCGTCTTCTTCCAAGCAGCAAACCTTTTTCACAGATATTACCTCCTCGACGTACGCCGTCTTCCCGAAGAATTACATCCCCATCTCCGTTCCTCCGTCCCATCATGATCTTGGACTTTCACAATCAATGATTCCTGAACCATCAACGCCCGCTATATCATCTCCTTCATCTCCCGCACCTCAACTCGTCCCTCATGCAACTCCATTTAACCCGCCATCAACTGCTCACTCTTCCACAACATGTCCCGAACTTTCCGCCTCTCTGAACGCCCTTCCGCACCCAATCACCATCCTCCCGCCACATACCTCCATCCTCATCCGCGTCCCTCACGCCTCCTCCACAAGCGCCATCACCATGACCCAAATCCACCTCTTACACACATCCCACTCCGCCTCATACACTCAGTCTTTACAAGCCACCTCATCCGCGCGGGTACCGGACAACGCGCAGCTCCTTGTAGATGTGACGCGGAACTTCCACGAACTCGCTGTGCTCTCGAGGGTGAGATTCAAGTTGGACGGTATGGGAGGTGGGAATCGTGGATTGCCTTTCCATTTGGCGGCTGTGGATGCGATGCGCGTTGCTTTGGATCGGGATTGGGAGAGGCTCGAAGGTGGTGCGGATCTTTGACGCCCGTTGCGCAATTGTACCGTAAACCTCTTCGGAGCCCTCTCTTCCCATTAACGAATTTTTTTCTTCTTCTTGCATTCATTCTTGTCTTTTTTTTCTCTTGACGATTTTTTGAATTCTTGTTCTTGTTCTTTTTCCAGTGCAATTTAACGAATCATCATCTCTTGTCTACTGCATACATACTTTTTTTCATTATTGTACGAACCCTGCATGTCTTGTCTTGTCTCTATCTTCATGACGTCCACGTATACTGAGTTTTTGTCGCGCATTCGCATTCGCATCTGCATAGAGCCCTTGTCATCCGCATTTTCTTGTATTGTACGCATTAAGTATCTGTAATATGTATCCTTGCCCCCTTCCTCTCATTTCGAATTACCAGACAAAAAATCATAGGAATTTCGACTGGATAGAGAATGTTTCTTCTCGACTTGATATGGTCAGGCTGGTCAACGGGGCGTATTTTCATCTCATAAATGTCCCTTGGGCTTGAACACATCATGAAGCATGTAAGTACCAATCGTGGGAAAACGACTGTACAGATCAGCCACAGTGGCTGTGTCGGGAGATTCACCACTTCCGGAAAGTGCTGGGTGGAGGAGACCGTTCAACGACGCCGACGACGACGAAACTATGGCCAAATCAAAAAAGTAATTCACTCCCAATAATCTGCGATCCGGTCGCTTATCGTTGCTGTCTTTCTTTCTTTCTAGTCACACAGCCCACAACCAAACCAGGAAGGCGCATCGCAATGGGATCAAGCGACCCACGTCGAACCGTACGAGGTCGTTGAAGGGTGTACGTTGGCCTTATCGTTTTCTCTTCCACCCCCTCTTGCTGATGGATTTTTTGTCCCCAGGTCGATGCTAAGGTCTGATATTTCACCGTCGAGAACGCGTCATTCCCATATCCTGATGTATATAAACCTCCCAGTTCCGTCGCAACGCCCGTCACGCCCATGCTGGATCGGTGCGTCCCTGTTGTCCTCCTCCTCCTCCGCAACGTTTCGTTCTGATGATCTTATTCTACTTAGGACAAAGCACGATTGGCAGCGAAGCAAGCAGCAGCAGCAGCTTCATGATTCTCCGGAGGCCTATGATTACTTTCTGTTTCGCACACAAAAAAAATTATATGCTATCATCATGCTTTCAATATTCCCCCCCCCCACAATCCAGGAAATCAATCAAGTACGCGCGAACATGAACAATCTGATATTATATGCTACGACTAGGAAGAAACACGACTGGCTATCGTGGGCTTTGAAAGGATTTAACATTGCGATCCAGCGTGGCTCTCAATCGCATAGCCTAGGGAATTTGTGTGAGTTACGGAGCACAAACAAGGGAGTCTGTTCGAACTCACCGCGGCATCCTCTGGTCGGAGGGCACCTTTCGCCATATTGTGCTTTCCCGCTCTCAGTTTTGAGCTTCGGTTAGCAATTGCCGCTTTGATCGATCCTTCACCAGCAAGCAGCAAGGCACGACAGTCTTCATCCGTCGCCGGATGGCCTTCCAGAAGGGAAAAGAACTTGTGTCTCAAAACCGCCTTGATCTGCTCAAATGTATGTGTCGTATACCAGCCATCGCGTTCCTGCCTCGCGGATTAGACGATTCCAAAAAAGTATAACAAAACAGTAACTGACATTGCAAGTCTCCCGAAGCCCACCAGGGTCTTCTATCATCTCCTTCAACATGGGGTCTACTATATCGCAAAGCTGGAAAGCCGCAGTCTCTTTCGTCAAGGTCTGCCCATCGAAGATGTGTGAATTCCTACATTCCGGCGTTAACGCAACACGTGAATAGTGCTCCCAGGCTTGACTGACCTTCTTTCAGTGTCCTTTTCCTGCGTGCGCAACGACTCGGATGTGGATGGCCGATCGTGGCGCCTGGCAGTTACAGAAGGTCTCGAGATGGGATGATTTGCGTTGCGGAAATAGAGACGTTGGTAACTTTGTTCAATTTGAGCGACTGCACCACCTGCATAGAAGAAAGAGTCCACTCACAATCGCGAACTAGGGTCCTTTCGAGGGTCGTAAGAGAATCTTACAAGTGTATCACGCCAAGGTCCATCCTGGAAGACATAACAACAAAGAGGCAGAAGCAACTTGGAGCTAAAATGCACCTCAATCAATAGCCAAAACACATTGTACTCCACTCACTTGAGGATATCCCTGGCTTCAGCCGCGGAGAATTGATTAAACAGAGACATCCTCGTCCATATAGGACGCTCCTTGAACAACTTGCAACAGAGAAGTAAGCAGGCGCTTTGTGTAACACGTTCAAATGGAATATAACACACAGCTTCTAGCTTGGCTAAAATGGCTTCATTTATTTGATTCCTTCCACCTTCCACCGCTTGTGGAGGCTTATCTGGGACCTACATAAATGTAAGCACTTTGCCAGTCGAATCAGGAGAAAAGGGAGTACGTGAGTATCGGAGAACATGATTGAAGCAGGACCATAGCCCTTCCACCGCATCCTGTTAATGAGCCGTTTCCTCTCCTCGCCTGTTTCTTCGTCGACAGTAGTAGAAATCATCGAGGCAGTGTTCGCTTTGAAGCTATTACAATCATTATCTTCTGTACATAAAGTGTCGGAAGGAGAAGAACGAACTTGTATCCTTGAGGGATGGTTTGCCGACTGAACAATGGAGGAGGGAAAAGACGAAGACCCTTTGGGGGTAAAGGAGCAACAGGCTGTGACATTCCCAGTAGCTGGGGATCTAGATTTGAATCTGGCTCGGGAATTATTGGGGTAGAGTCGGCTGGAGGTCCATGAGCCATAGAGTAGGAGCACAATGCCTCCACTGCGTCGAGTCACAATGAATGAGTTGAGAGCACACAGAAATGGGAGAGAAATGGTCTCATACCGTCCATTTTATTCATGGCCATACGCAGCTTCGCAACCGGGTCGTTCATGTCAGGAAAATACTGAAAATCAGCCATACCTAAAACCCAGAACAGAACAGTCAATCAACCCCACTCTTTAAAGAACACCGCACATCACATTACTCACTTCGAAATCGCGCCGTCTTCGCCATAATCCCAACAACTTCAGCTGTATATTCGCCAACCGCGCCATCACCGGAGGAGGAGGTACTACTGGAGCCTTCTCCCCGTTTTCGCTTCCTTTTGACGACTTTCAGAAGAAGATTATTCGCGCCAACGACATCTCCAGGTATAGGGTGGGAGAAGGGATTGCCCGGTCGCAAAGATAATTCAAGAAGCGCGTCGCTTTTCACTCCAGTCCTCCTAAAGGCTCGATCAACGCTGGATTGACCTCCCAAGGTGTTTATGGCTGTAGGAACGGACGCGGGTTCGACATAGCCTGGATATTCGACTGAATAGAAAGAATGCTGAGGAAGAGTTCTTTCAGGTGCTGGTGGGGATATGGATGGGAGCTCTGACGACGAGCTTTCGTTTTCCATCTTGGAAGAGGACAAAAAGTAATGTTGATTATCTAAGACACATCCAATCTTATCTCTCAAAGTTCGAAATTTCGTAGTTCATATTGAAGAATAACTGGGGAATAACTGATAGCTACGAGGACCATCAAGGTCTATCCTAGTTTCCCAGTGAACAACACCCGACACCGTATATATAAAGCGTCGGGCACTTTCTACAACAGCGCCCTCAGCCGGCGGAAACTTGAGAAAAACAACTCAACGCGAACCACCCATCGATTTAGACAGGGCAGTCAATTCCTCCAGCACATCCTGAATTAATAGGTAGGTCACATTTGAGTTATGTAAGTAACCATGAACATATTTATCTTTTACCTTTGCAGTCATATCAATACCAGCCTTTTTGAACTCTTCCACCAAATTTTGAGCGGCCTCGCGAAAATCCGCATGCATAAACAACTTCGTCGCCTGAAACATAGAAGGGCTCTTTCCCAGTTCAAGGCCTGGAAAAAAAAAACAGACAACCATAGTTGGAATAGACAGACAACAGACAATACTCCCGCGGATAGAACGAACCGTGTTTTTGCATAACCTCTCCAAACTTCTGCACTGCCGCGAGCGCTTCCGGTCGTTTTGAAAGCTTTTGATAGATATCTGAGGCCTTGAAAGCTGCCACGGACTCTGGGTCAAACTTGGGTCCTTCGACGGCTCGCCGGGGAAGAGTGGAAGACAGGAATCGTAGGCATTGAGTGGGCCGTTCAGAGGGAATACGTCGTCTGAATCCCGCCGACAGGATAGAGGAAGAAAGCGTTCTGGCGGCGGTCATCCGTCGGGCGAATTGCATGATGGACGAAGGAAAGCAGGGAAGTGATGATGACATAAGAAACGCGGTCGTCACAATCATGCACTTGTTTGGTCACGACCACACTCTTTCGACGCGCCTCCTCTTTACGATCAAATGGATTTTGACTATTTTTCAATTGACGCCATCCTAGCCGAAAACCAAGTCTGTCTATTCCAATCCTCGATCCCAGTTCCATTCTGACCACAATCCAGAAAATCCAATGCACATTCAAACACGAGATCCCTGGGATGGGCCATCTCGGCGGAGGTTCAGAGCGCGACGTAAGTCCAACGAAATTGATTCGATAGCTACATTAAAACTGATTTCTTCCATCCCAGATCGCAATGTTAAGCAAGATCCAAATTCCAATCTGGCTAGCATACACAATTATATACTCGTCAGTGTCCTCCAAATCTACGACAACCAGGCATTCATCGACGAAAGCCATATAGGGATTGGGCCGAGTTCAACATACCCACACCATTTGGATCAAGAGTACGCAACGCCTTGAAAGCAGAAGCATGCAGTGTGCGACTATCAAATCTAGTAGGGGCAGGTGGCTTATGGTACGGTTTTGGGAAAACCATCATGGACATGTAAGGTCATCTGCACGGCTTGCATCGCTGTACTGACTCTTCCTCCCTCTCGTTAGTTTGAGCGACGAGCAAGCTAATGAGATGTCCGACATGCTGAGCAAAGTACGTCCGATTTCCCCCAATTAATCATCATCTCTTCATTCTCAAACCACTCCAGACATTTCGCGACCGTCTTCCCGAGGTCATCGACCAAGCGCAGCATTTCGCAGTTCTGGGACAGGCCGGGGCAGGAGGGTCCTCCGCAAATACCGCACAATCATTTCGCGAAGGCCTGGACACGTCGGAACGGGAACGTGTGTGCGTTCTGTTGTCGCAGGAACAAGGATTCTCTAACAAAATTGATTGTAGTGTTCTCGCTCGCGCAGGAAAGTGCCAAACGAACCAAGCTGTGGTACGAGGACAGCGGCCGATCGAAACACTGAGTCACTGGCTCTTCTTCTCCTCAATTTTGCTCCTGTTATCTGCATCTCCCTCTTCCTCTACGGATGGAACGTTTTTTAGTTCATTAACGAACCTGTTGTTGCAAATGTATAATTAACATAACAATAAGCTTGTATTGTAACATTGATAGCTTACCATTTTACGCTGACCCATAAACATAGCTCAATCCCCATGAGGGCGAATACGTGTGGGTTTCCGGCGGTCAAGAAGGCAAGCGTAATAAACACGAGGAGCAGTAACAGAAACGCGCAGTCAACGATCAGGAGAAATGTTGGATGGAGGGACGAGCCAGGTTGTAAGATGGTGGACAAGAAGGACTGGGCCGGCTTGTTGGGAGCTGGCGTCGGTTGGGTGGAATCTGACATGGCGGTGACGTTCAAGCTTGCTTCAAGTTGCAGAAACTATGTACGTATTGCTGACAAATATTTTAATTGAAATATCTCTGGCTCTTTCCGAAGTTCGCTTTGAATGCAAATCAAATGCAGCCGACGAAAACAGTAGGGCATCCTACATTAATATTCCTGGTTCCAAAGCAGTGCAATGCCAGTTGACGGGCGAATTCGGAATAAGTTAAGCGCCCTACCGTACGCAAACCGTATGATTCTTTTCTATCTTTGGGGCCACAAACCACAGCCCGAGACTGGCGCTCTCAAGCTTGAGCACCTCCACTGGAACAATGACATATATTACATATTGTAGCACCTTGACTACCCCAAACAGAAAAGCTCCACCAACACCATCATCACCACCGCCGAGGCAAGAACGACGCCCAACATCCCGCCCTGCGCAGACCTAACTCCAAGCGAGGAGACCGAACTTGTTGACGGGGTATTAGACGTTGTTGGAATAGCACTAACTGTAGATTGGTACGGAGCAGGGGTGATGTTCACAGAAGTCACAGTCGTTTGCGATACCCTGGACGTCGAAGCTGTCCCAGTTGAGGATGGTAAGTTTGGGACCGCGGAAAGTGTTCTATTCGGGTTTTGGCCAGGAAAAGTGAGCTTTGGCAAATCATTGCCTATCAGCGCACATTCATTAACCACCTCTGGGGAAAAGAAAAAAAACATCGCAAGTCAGAACGTCATGCAGCGCATTATGCAAATTTGAACAATATTCACCGTCGAGAACCGTTTGAATCTCAGTGTAATCCGTTAAGCCCGACGCCTGTCCAACGCATAGGAAGCAGTTGAAATACGCCATTTCAAAACTAGCCTGGCAGCAACTCGACGGTGTGCAACCCTTCATGGTTGGAGTCCAATTTCAATCAAAAACCAAGCAAGCTAGAAATGTGGGATTTCGCAAGACTCACCGCACTGATGACGGTATTCACTGGATTGCAGATTGATTGGCATTGCGAAGGGACCTGAGGGATCCCAGTGCCCCCGCCAGTTTGTCGCGCTGCGAATGAGGCTCTTCGCTCCAGATCGATTCGAACTAGGAGATCAGACGGGCTTCGCGCCTGACTGGCCATCGTCGTCCCAACCACCGTCAGATAGAGCAGGAAAGCGCGGTGAAGCATGTCAGGCTAGCCGTGGTAGAAGGAACAGAATGCGAGTGGTGTGGAGGAGTTGGGACCAGTAATTGTCCCGAATCCTGTTCTCCCACAACGATCTTCCCATTGACGGGCCGAAGTGCATGGCGAGCTCATCATGTCGTTCTCTGACGGTTAGCGGCGTCCAATGTGGAGGCGTCGAGTAATGTGGTAGTGGATGATAAAATGGAGGAGGTGGCGGTGTCACGAAATGTGTTAAATCGAGGGCATTGAGTGAATGTATGGTGGGGGTCCTCAAATGCACGGCATCCGAAGCGGCACCAGGGTTGAGTTCCATCGTTAAGGCGGCGAGCGAGTGAGAGAGAGGTGTCCAGTTGGCCGGAGCGGAGGTAGAGTTGTACGACTGCGGAAAAGGAGGAAAGGGCGTATAAGTATGAGTAGGTAGGGGGTGGGGTGTTATCAAACAGTGAGGAGGGGATTAAAGGGGCGTGAAAGGTGTTTAAGGAAGAGGAAGTATGTTTAGAAAGGAGAGAATCAACGAAAAGAGTAATGTCAGATTCAATGAAACCGTGGGATGGGGAATAAAGGGTGTAGTTGTCCATGGAGAAGGTTGGGGGGGGTAAGGGTGAGGGAGGAAGGGAAGCATAGTGGGAATGGGAGGCGATATGGTCTGCTAGGTGGTTCATGTTGGCGGGGAGGGTAGTGTTGGTGGTGTGGGCTTTGCAGTGGGAAAGAGAGATGTGTTGGTTGTTTTGTACGGCGTCGGTCCAGATGTCAAGGATCCAACGATAGTATGAACGAGCGGGCTTGGTTTTTAGGGCATGGGATGGGGGGTTCGAGGTGAGGAAGGTAACGGAGTTGAGGTGGTCAGAGTAGAGAGAGGTGGAGGGTAAGTTTGAATGGAGGGCAAGGAGGGACGTGGCGGCAATTCCATAGCATTCGCCTTGGAGGATTCCGGTTTCAGATCCATGACTGGTAATGGATGCTGGGAAAGCGTTACCATTGGCGACGACGGCGAAGTTTGTGGCTGAGGTGTTGTGCGAAGTGGCAATGGTGGATGCGTCACATGCGAAGGTGTTGGAAGGGGCGTTGTGGGTGAAGGGGTGATAGGAGTGGGCGAGGGCAAGGATGCAGGTCTCAGTTTGTTGGCGTCGTGTTTGTCGTGGAAGTAGTAAAGAGGATGAGGGTTGTGAGATGGTGTTGATAACGGAGGGAAGAATTCGAGACCAGCGGACAAATATGTACCAGTCTCGGTAGTGCTCTGGCGGAGGGGAAGGAAGGGAGGGGGAGAATGTGTATGAATGTGGAGGAATGGTATTTGGGGTAAGACGGCCAATGCTGTCAAGGGTTTTCAAACCTGCCTTTTCAAGGTTAGTAATGTTACGAGATGGAAGTTGGAGTTCGTTGGGGAAGAGGATTTTGCTTATTTTTGCGAGGTGACGGATACCAACGAAGCCGTCAATGATGTAGTGCATATCGGTCTCTATGAAGGAGAGTCCTAGGTGCTTTATGGATTTGGCAGCTAGGGACCATGCGAACGGGAGCTTGGTGCGATGGGCAGTTGCTGACTTGTGAGAGGGTGTTGAAAGGCTAGAGGTGGGGTTAATACAATCGTTCAAGAGGCAAGTCCAGTCTGCCAAGGTGATGGCAGCCATTTTACGGAAGGGGGTTATGTGATGATTAAGGTCGCGTTGGAGACCGGATACCGCTAGAGAGGCGTTGAGACGAGAGATGGAAGGGAATGCAAATCCTCGTTGGTGGAGGGGAGATGTGAGTAGGTGAGTATTAAAACGGAAGGGAAAGCCTAGGTGTTCGTGAACTTTAGTGGCGAGGAGATGGTCCAGGGATAAGGCATCGGAGGGGGAGATTGGTTGAAGGGCAAGGTATGGTCGTATTTTTGATATTATCTGTTGGGAGATGATTCGCCTCAGGGCGGTAAGGGGAAGGTGTCTTGATAGGATCGGGAAATGAAAGTTGAGGATCAGATCTCGGATGTGGGAGTGTTGGAGATCAGGCCGATTGATGGGGACGCGGAGGAAGGTGGTGAAGTCAGTGATAACCGGGACGTTGTTGTTGATGGTTTCTTCCGATTGGGGGTTCGAGTAGGGGACTGAGGGCATGTTGACGGTTTTTGGACCGTTGGGGCAGGTGTAGATGGGGTCATTGTAGATATATAGCGCACTTTTCCTCCATTCTGTCTCCCAACCATATGTAGCTTGAAAGCGATCGGCAAGGCGAGCTAAGTAGTATAGATTGGGGAGAGAAGTGGATGGGAGGAGAGTGTCGTCCATTGCCTCTACCATTGATGGGCGAAGCTGAAGTTCGTCAGCAGGAATATGTGGAAGGTGTAGCCGGTGTTGGTGTGTGGAGATAAGGAGTGGAGTAGAGAAAGTCGTTACTGCATCATCAAGCCATCTGTTGGACATGCTGGTCGTTAGTGTGCATTTTAATGGAGAGAGAGATCCGCCCTGCTTGGTGACGCCAGTGACAGGGAATGGGTCTGTGAAGCCATAGGCAGTTTTGATTCGGTATGGAACATTGGCCTGGGCAGATCGATCAAGGTCAGCGATGGAGGAAGGTAGATGATAGGCGGTGAGAGCATCGTAGAACCCTTGAGGTTCGAGCATGTCAAATCCCTTCTTTTGGTCGCGTTGGAGGATGTAAATCGGGATATTTTCTCGTTTTGCCCAACACTCGAGCTGAGATTGGTAAGAGATTAAGTCCCGGCCTTGCACTCCTGGTTGTGTGGCGACCTGAGATTCGGGAATGACCTTGAGACGAGTGAGATAAGAAGAGAGTAAGAAATTGAGCCAGGCAAAGGGAAGGTTGAGGAGGACGTTGTTGCATGCGACGCCCCGATAGTTAAATAAGAGCGTGTTCGGGCCTCGCTTGTGGATAGTGGAGATGTTAGTGGGTTTAATGCAGTCAGGAGAGTGTGAATGGGAAATAATATAGTTCGTTAGGTTGAGGATGGGCTGGAGGGATTGTCAGAGAGGTGGCGTAAGAACCATTTCTCCCATCCATCTGGTCCAGGGGTGGGGCGTGAGTTACCCTTGGATAGTAACTTGCGGAGTTGGGCGCGATCAAGGAGCTGAGGCCAAGGGAAGGGGTCTGCATCCACGCGAGCTGCGACTTGCGAAACTGATGGACACCGCATCCAAGGCTTCGTTTGAGGGGGGCGTGTGGTGCGGCGGTAAAGATTTTGGAAATATTGAACGGTCGCAGTTTTGACGGCTTCGGGGCCCGTTACAATAAGGTTCGGCTGTGTGTCGGGTTGTGGGCAGATGGCTAGCGGGAGGGAGGAAAAGTTAGTGGTGAACATACGCTTAGAGGAGCCACCATGGAGGAGGTTCTGGATTTGGTAGGTGGCAGCTCTCTCCGATTTTCTACGTCGTTCAAGGTGTCTTCTGCAAATCGGACTTTGTTCAGTCGCTTTCTTGTCGTCTTTAGGAAGATCTGAAATTGTTCAGTGAAGTTATAAGGGGTGAAAGGAGGTGAAGAGGGTGTTTCGTGAAAGAATGCAGAAAAATACAGTGATACCCAAGGTTCACGAGGGAAGCAAGGGGCTGTATGGGATCTGGAGGCATGGGAAAGTGCTGCGAGGAGTCGGTTGATCTTGCGATACTCCTGGACTATCAAACGGATGGTGGGATTGGATACTTTCCTCTTAGGTAGGGGGTCTGTTGGGAGGGTAAAGGATTGCCGGGCTGCAGTGAGCAGGACGGAAGTTAGTAGTTCATAGCAGTGTCGAAAGGATTTATCAGAGTGTATGTGGAAGATATCAGGGTTAGTGTCCTTCAGAAGGTCATCTACCGCATTAGTAAAGTCAGTGAAGCGGTATTTCTCGTGTCGCCGGGGAAAGTAGAAGCGAGGAGAATAGGAGGACGGCGGTGGTTCCTGTGGAATAGATGGAGTGTCTGATTGGGTTGGTGCTGAGAGCACAATGAGGGAAGAGATAGGACGATGGTCCGTAATTGGGATAAAGAAGTTTGAGATTTCAATGGAGCCAGAGAGAACCCCAAGGCGCGAGGTAGCAGTACGGTCAATTATGCTGAGTGTGGGAGAGGCGGAGTTATGGGACCGGAATGTCCAGTCTTGATAGACGTTGAGGGGGACTTGGGTTTGCCAGAGGTCTAGACCATTAGCGTCACAAAGGAAGCGAGAGTAAAAGGACTGAGATGTTGAAGGGGACATAGATGTAGATTCGGAGATTGACAAAGAGGCGTTGAGGTCTCCAGAGATTGACCACGAGTAAGGGGCATCTTTACAGAGGTCGGTTAATAATGGCCATTTAAGTGGTGTTCATCATCTTCTGTGCCACCTGGGTTCCATGGAGCGTAGACGCCAATAAGGCGGTGAGAGAATGCTTTATGGTTAGTGGTAGGGATTAGTAGGTCTAAGGCAACAGCGCGACCACGTAGAGCATCGTGCATGGGTACCAGTTGAATATTAAAGAGACCTCGTCTAATTGCCACAATCACCCCCCATTTTGCGGATTTGCGTCCAGTTGATCGCCCAGAGTTCTCGTGCAGTTCATACCCTTTGAGAGACAAACGCCGTGCAGCTCGGTGAGAGGTCTTTGTTTCACCGATGACTAGGGCATCAGGTTGAAGTGAATCAACCATGTTCTCGACCGCACCGATTTTCATTTCATGGGCGAGTCCGTTGACATTAATGGACACAATACGTAGAGACGTGGATGACAATGGGACAGAGGCAGATACAAGGGGAAGAAGAATAAGAAGGAGGAAAGAAAGAATGAAGAGTCGGGGTACAGAATTAGAAAGAACGAAAGGTTGGGATACGGGGTTAAGAAGAAATGGTTGGCGCAGAGAATTTAAAATAGGGCGGTTTGGGGGAGGAGGGGTTGGAAGAATTTTTAAGGGGGTAACCCGGTGCTCGTTGTGGGTAGCTGGCGAAGCCAGGGATGAAGAAAAGGGGTAGGAATAAGAAGAAGGAGGAGGGCACACCTGGGGTTCACTATCAACCAACATTGACATTACTTCCCTCTGTTCTGGCTCGCGAACGTCGTCGGTGGCGCTCTCCAGTCGGGGTCGCTTGTGAGAGGCGCCAGAGACGGATGGTGTTGGGTGAGCTGGAGGCATTGGTTCATCTTGAGCGGTGTCCACAGGGGTTATGGACGCTGTGAGGGTTTTGGCTGTGGGCGAGGAAGCGTTGAGCGTGAGTTGCTTAGCGTCAAGTTGTGTCGTGAGGTCCTTTTTGTGAGCCTCGGCTTCGGAGATTTTCTCTTGTATCTTGGAGATGCGGTTGTCGAGATGTCGGATTCGTGGGTCTTCGGCCGGTAAGAGGAGCTTTAGGCTTTCCTGGTGGTCGAGGCTGTTTTGGAGAGTGTTGAGTTGGGATTGGGCAGAGTTGACGAGGTTGGTAAGGTAGTACACGTTGGTAGTTTCTTTGAAAGCATCTATAAGGTTAGTACGGTCACGTTGATAGCGGTCTTCAGTGTCATTTTGCTGTTGAATAACCTGTTGGAGGGTTGCATTGACAGAGTCGGCATTGGCGGAGAGGGTGTCGAGTTGTTGTTGGAACTGGGGGGCGGACTCTTGAGGTGGGTTGAAGTAGTTAGAGGTGTAGGATGGAATTGGGACGCCTTGGCTGTTTAATTCGTATAGGTACTGAGGTGCTGTGGCTTTCACGACGGTGTTGGAGAATAGGGAAAAGGGGTCGGACAGGAAGCGGGCAGCGATGGCAGGTGTGCGAAGGATGGCACAATAGACCATACCATCAAGTTCCACGCGACTATCACGAACAACCGGGTCCCCGGAACCGTCGGCATAGGTTTGTTCGAGGTGGCGGTTGATTAGGGACTTAGCTCCAGAATGGCCAGCGATGCCGTTGACAGCGACTTCTAGACCCATTTTGGGTTGGATGTAGCGGGTGCGGCGAGGGTGGTAGAAGCGTCGGTCAACCTCGAGTGGTTTGTTCATGAGTTGGGCGAAGGCGTCATGGGCGAGGAATTGATAGAAAATTCGGCGGCTATCTTTAGGGATCCAGGAAGACTGGGTGTCGAGTTTCCGATTGTTGAGGATCCTATCGAATTTGGTCTTGAGGGTGACGAGATTGGCACCCTCCTCGGCCTGGAAGTAAACCTGTCTTGACTTGTCGATTCTGCTGGAGGACATTCTCCACCGAGCGCATAATCCTTCGATGCCGTTGAGAATACCGCGCACTTTGTCGAGCATGTCAGGGCGGGGAGGTTCCTTGAAGGGGTCTGCAAGGGACGCCCATACATAGTCGAGTGGCTCAACATTGGAAGGTGAGACAATGTCGAGTAGGGGGAAATCGGGGTACTCTATCTTCAGTTGTCGAAGGATATTTTGTAGGTGATTTTGGGCAGCGACGAGAGAGTCGCGCGGGAGGCCAGAGATGATTAGTTCGACGCCGATAAAGGGGTGAGATATGTCGAAGTCGAGGGGTGGGGTTTCAGGTCTGGTGGGGTGGGTCACCGGGAAAGGTTGGAATTCTTCGGGGCTAAAGTTCATATTGGCGTGTATACATGGGTTGACAGTGGTGATGTATGAGATCAAAGCGTTGTGGTTGTGGTTGTGGTTGTGGTTGTGGTTGTGGTTGTGGTTGTGGTTGTGGTTGTGGTTGTTACCCACATCGCTAACGACTGGCACACCGTCTCCATCAGACTTGCAGCAAGAATATGGGGTGAAGCACGAAAATATTCTCGAGAGAAACACTCCGAACCGCGAGCTCCACGAAAATCAATCTCCTTACCCACTTTCTTCCAGTCAATTCTCCCCTCTTCCTATCCCTCCCTAGATATCTCCTTCCATTGAATCCTTCCCTTGCAACCCCTCCCCCCCTTGCAACCCTTTCAACATTTCCTTTCATCCCAACTCCGTACGTACTAACCTTACCTTTCGCTTCCTGCATTCTCCTCCATCCTTTTCTTCTCTCCGTTGCTGCACCACCGGTGGTTGATTGCAGATTATTGAGACTTTCATCTCATTACTCTCCAATCTTGAGTGGAGTGCTAGTCCGGCAAACGTCCCGCTCACAGTAACTACTTTTATTCCTATTTACGAGCTGACGAGGTACTTGTTTACCTGAGTTATTTTGTAACGTAGTCAGCTTTGAATTATTACCAATTACCGTTCTAACTGCCGACTCGGAGTGATGGTTAAAGATAGATTAGCGAAAAATATAATTATAGATGTTTGATTATTTGATTATCTGATAAGCTGCCATATTGATCCTCTTCCTCCTTCGCAGTTCTTGCTTCACATATGTACTTTCATTCATGGGCTAAAATTGAAACGAAAGGACCGCCCATATCTATAAATTTCAAAATGGACTCCAACGATCATCTGAAATGGATGAAGGAGGCCATGATCATGGTGAGGTTCCCCCCCAAACTCTTCCGCCTCCGCCCAAATTTCAAATGGGCAATAACAATCAGGCAGAAGAAGCGCTCGCAGCCGGCGAAGTTCCGGTAGGCTGTGTGTTCGTCAGGGACGGAAGGATAATCGCAAAAGCGAGGAACCGCACAAATGAACTCCGTAATGTATGTGTGTGCAACCCTCTCTCCCACAGTAACTGTTGTTTTTTCTAACCATAAAAACGCCTAGGCCACACGCCATGCAGAACTCGAGGCGATCGATTGCATTATCGCTGATGAAACACTCACCCCGGAAATTGGGCAACAATACCCACTATCCAAAACCACGCTCTACGTAACAGTCGAGCCATGCATCATGTGCGCTTCTGCACTGCGGCAGCTGGGGATCCAAGAAGTATACTATGGATGCGGTAACGAGCGGTTTGGTGGTTGCGGCAGCGTCCTGGGTGTAAACGAAGAGTCAATATCCGTTTCCTGATTTATCCCTTTGGGGCGCGTTAGAACAAAAATGAAAGAGACCTGACCATCCTATTTCCAGCAGGCTGGATCACCCCGTTCATAAAAGTTACAAGGCAACTGGCGGTTTCCGTCGAGAGGACGCCATCATGATCCTCCGACGTTTTTACATCACAGAAAACGCCAATGGTGCCTTTCCATTCTCCCTTCTTTTCATTCAAGAGTTCTCCATTTACTCCCTTCCTTTTCGTTCACAGCCCCAGTTCCCCGGTCAAAAGCCAACCGCGTGCTGAAAACCGAAATTAACCCGCCCTCATCACCTCACTAGCCGATAATCGATATTTTGGGGTACCAACATATTTCAAAAAGTGGAGATTGCCAGGGATAATCAAATACATATATCTGGGGGCTCACGATCAACAAGATAATCGCCTAAACCGAGAGGCGCTGCAACGGCGCTGTTCAGGACTTAGACCCAAGCTCCGACGAAGCCCGCGCGCGAGCCCACAACGCAGAAAAAGAACCAACCGGCGGTCCTTTTCCTTTTTCTTGGCACATATTGTCTAAAACCCAATATACCATTATGGAGAATATACGTAGATGAAATACTATCGCAGAGCCCGATTAGAAAAAGCCAATAAACCGCAGCAATCAGTAGTAACACAGATTAGAGATGCGAGTCTCCTGCCTGGTCCCTCCAAACTAAACCTAAAGATTGGGCGACGAAGCCCCACTTGTCTGCGTGCTCTTTGATTCTGTCAAACACGAATTAATTTGCCGAAAACATGAATTTTAAAAAGGAAGAAACGGCACTTTTGTTGCATCGACTTGCCCGCTCCATGTCCCGCCTTCTTGTCCACTCGAAGAAGCAAAGGATTTGGATTGGATGGGAGACTGTGCTGGAGTTCTGCAGCCAGTTTGAACGAATGCATTGGCACAACGCGATCGTCATCTGCAGAATTAATTAGATGGGGTATAAGATGGATTGAAAAATCCCAAAGGTGACTTACGATCGGCTGTTAGAAGCATGTAGGGCGGGAGGACCTTATTCTTTGGTATATTGTGCAAAGGCGAGATTGGGAAAATATAATCAAAATCTTTCGGGTCGTCTGGATTGCCGTAATCGCTTGTCCACGCTTTACCTATGGAATCAAAGAGTTCCATTAGATATTTCATTTAGACTTAATTTAGAGAGTAATTTCGAACCAATGGTAAACCGGTGGAACTGAAGACGAAAAAATAGTTAGAGATTGTTCAAGAAAGAAAATTGAACACCAAACCTTCAGCAAATCGTGAACCCCGACCTCAGCGAGGGCGCACCCAAATGTCCCTTCCGGAGCGCGATTGATACAGGCAGAAACCAAAAGGCCTATACAAATGGCGGTCAGGACACCATGGCGGTAATACGGAGGTAGAAACAGGAACGAACCTCCATTCGATCCCCCATTTATCGTAACCTTTTTGGGATGAGCGTACTTGTTTTTCACGAGGTATTCACTATCATTATGGGAATTTGAACAATGTTAGAATGTAATAAAGACACCTCAACACCTACGTTGCAGCAATAAAGTCATCAAAACAATTCTCCTGCAACGAGATGGTCAGCAGACGTTCGGCTATCAAGATATTCTGGGACCGACAGACCTTCTTCTCATTCGCCCCCGCCTTGTGCCAGGCCTCGCCAAATTCTCCGCCACCACGGATGTTCGGGAGTGCGAAAATAGCGCCGTACTTCTGCAAGAACGTGAGAATCGTTGAGCTGAAGAATGGGTCCATGGAGATGCTGAAACCGCCATAACCTATCAAGGGGAATGGAAGGGGAGGACTGTCAGCAAAGGTTCCATGGCGCAAATGGCCGGAAATAATTAATCACCGTATTGTAACGCTGGGGCAGTACCATCAAATTTCGTCGATTTGTGACGGACAATGAACATTGGGACCCGCGTGCCGTCCTTGCTCTCGTACCAGTCCTGTAGTCGTGAAAGGGCCAGCACCATATATATCAGGAACGAATGTACGGAGCTGAGAAATAAGACTAAGATCTGTACAGACCTGTTTCGCTTCGAAATCTTCCAGATTGAGTCCGTCGACTTTGGTCTTTGGTAAATGCTCCATCGCTGTCCTTCAGGAGCCGTGAAGTCGTATCGGCCCACCGTTCCTGGGGACGTAAATCCGATCATGGTGACAAAGAAAGTGCTGCGCTTCTCGCGTCCAGTGAGGTAGGCATAGCCGACGAAATCTTTGCAAAGACGTTCAAGCTCCTTGCCTTCTTGGGAGTAAATATAAATCTCGTCCTTGACCTAGTGAATAGAATTGGGGACTTGTGAGAAGTGGTTTTTTGGTGCCTGAAATGGGTGACTTACGTTCCGCTTGTAGACGACACCGAAATAGTCGTTGTTGAAGCACGATATACTCGTCAAGGTCGCTTCATTTTCCGGGATGAGTTCCTTGATTTGGTGGTCTTTAGCGATGTCGACAGTGATAACCTTGTATTGGGGGGCGGACTTGTTGGTGCGGATGTAAAATAGTGATCCTTTGTTCGTGATGCTGATGAAAAAAATCGGTCATCCGTACGGAACATGCCAAGTGTTGTCCTTACATATCAAACTCGGCACCCCATTCATTGAATACTTTCTTCCATTGCATATCTGAACCTATCTTTCCGGGTTCTAAATCGGTAATCCATAGCAGATTTTGCTGAGGAAGAATAAACAAACGCTGGCAATGTCGGGAGAAGGGAAAAGTTACCCTCGAGCTATCTTTCATGAGATATAAGCAGAGATATTTGCCATCCTCTGTAACTTCGACGGAGAACATCCAATCGCGATTCAGCTTGTCTTGGTAGATTAAGACATCCTCCGCTAAGAGGCAATTATTAATGAAGAACAGTGGGAGACAGGCAGAGAGAAAAATACATTGGGGGGTTCCTATGCGATGATAGTAGATCATAGCATCGAGGTCACCGTCGGTAGCGATGGTCCCATTTGTTTTGCCGGCGTCGGAGGTGTCCGGGTAGCGCTGGAGATTTTAATACTACTGGAAGGAGCGGGACACGCAGAGACAAACCTGGTAAAAGAATCCTTTCGAATCGGGGGTCCAGATAATTGAAGAGAATTTGACAAATTTGATTTCCTCAGGAAGGCGACCAGTGTCGTTCTTGAGATCCACCCCTTTGGTGAGGGGAGAGTCCAGGTGACGAACATATACGGTAACGAAGTCACTCCCCTGAGCGACAATTGGAATACATGACTCGGGAAAGAATGGAATATGCGCACCGAGAGAGATATACCATAAGCGAAGTACTTTCCACATTTTGAGAAGGCATACGTAGCAAGGGATGCGGTCCCATCTTCTGAGAGGGCGTTTGGCTTTAATGGGGATCAGTTAATTGCGGACGTCACAGGGGAGGTTAATCTTACGTCAAAGAAGATATCCCCACCGCCTTTCTCGCTGTTAGAAATATCCGGTAATGTACTGTCCTTGGAGCGATACAGAGCTAGCAGACATGTAAGCCATTCATTTTATCGAAATGCGAGGCCGATTACTCACGGGTCTGTCCTTCCAAGCCGCTGTTGTAAAACCAGTACCAGCGGTTATCGTCTCGCAGAGATGGTGCATAGAACTGGGATGAAGAGGCGTAAACAATTTTATAATTCCATTTAACAAACTTAGGGGGTAAAATTACCTTTGCATAATCGTTAGAACTCCGGAACGCGGCTTCAAGACGTGAGAGGTCCGGATTTTTGTCTAGATAGCTCCGGGTGAATGCCTCCTGGGCGCTGGTCCATTTATCAGTCTCGTCGGTATATTCCTCGAGCCATTGGTATGGGTCTGGGACTCGGACGTCACCCGCGCTAGCGCTTTTGAAGACCTCGATGTGGTCCGATCGGCGTGCCGGGGGATAGCTGTTTGGGGTCCAGGGCGTTGAAGACATTGTAGGCCGGATCGCAGTGGAAATATATCGAAGGGAGACGCGTCGGACAGGGGGGAAGAAACGGAGTGCTAGCCTTGGGAGCATGAAGTTGCAACCTTTTTAAGGCAGTCCGCGTCCGATCAATATAAGCTTAGGTAATCCTTGTTCAAAGTCCATTAACTGCGATTTTACTTGTCTCTTTCTCTCGAGTCTCGACATCCTCTCAGTAATTTACTGTGTACAGCCTCGATGTAATCGAGCGCCACATCCGAACCCTTCACAAACAGGCGTGGAGAACAATTTTACTTCACATGTCCAGTGAATCGGCCTCGTTTCCTCATCCTGCGGTCCGTATCCAGAAAGGCACGCAGGGCTTGTACAAAATACAGGGTTAACCTTTCTTGTCTTGCTCCATCTCATCATCGGAACAACGGCCTTGGCCAAGTTCTGTAAATCACCGCCTTGAAACTGAAAGGATAAGTAATGGTAACTTCCGAATCAGCGTGAGTGATGAAACCCTTTTGTATGCTAAAATTTAAAATGGGTTCAAGTCCTTTAGCTCACGCTCAAATTACTTGGATAAGTAGGTCTGTCCATGTTACCTTTTATGTTGTTCTCTTAGTTGACCATCGGAGGACTCTCCGATGATGACCCACGTATCTTGTCGCCATCCGAAATTATGCGACCTTTTATGTTTTCAACCTCGGACCGACTTCGATGCCTCCTCGCAGTGGAACTCGGGACCAACGTCAACAGCAAATTTTAATCCGATTAATTGATATTCCCCAAATGAAAAGTGCAGGTTGGTGAAGCATGTTGGGCGGTCATTGGAAACGCATCCGCTCGTGAGAGCGCGCACCACGAGGCCTGTTGTTTCTCTTACTACTGAAGGTGTGAATTCACTTTTTATTTTTCAATAGATATGTGAATCTATGATTCCATTAAACCATGGAATAGAAATTGGTTCTGATGCATTCAATTTCACAAAAGCTTGGTAAGGAATGAAATTATATTCTCAACGAGGCCGGTCGACTAATTATATTCTTCCAGGAACAATTGTACTCCCATTTACCGCAGGGAGTCCCGTCGGCCGTGCGTTAATGGTTGATTAATTGTCACATTTCTCTACTTGACCTTTCTGGGTGATCGGGAGGTGACACTGACCGCACGCGCTGCCTTCATGCTATTGTGCCACAAATTTACAATAAGCCTCTGCGTGCGATCCCATAACCATTCTCATCTATGCCACGCAGCGTAAATCCCACCCATTGGCAGGGGTGGCGGTGCTGGCGTACAACACTGGATTGGCGTGGGATTTTATTCCAATAAGCCTTTTAGTCAGGTAAGCGTTGAATGGGACTTTACCTGTACATCTCTCATTGCTATCCCATCTCGCAACCCGGCTTTTCTAAACAAGAATCGACAGCAGAAAATATTTTGCCTAATATCGGGATACGGACTGAAATATCTACCGCCAGTCGGTGTAGCACTGGGGTAACGGCTGTCCGCGCTCATCCAACCATGTCCACCGTTCCGAGTTTCCGGGAGTTTCTCAGAGTCCTACCACGACGTATCACCGCATGCTTTTAATCGAGGACTATATTACTTGAAGAGGAGATAAGCAACAGATCCGGTTAGCTTTCCACTAAACGTTCTCGTTTTGAAATTTGACGAACGAATCATTCGCTCCGTCAAGGTTCATTTTATTTGGCGCATGGCGAAGATAATCCAATCGTTTTCTCAAGCCTCTTGGGATCTACTCTTGGTCGATTTGGGCTTCACTAATTTTTCTTTGGGTTGTGGGATTTGAATACCCCATTTTCGAGGATGGGGCTGTGGATACTCATCGGGGCTCTCTGATTTTGCTTGGGATTCTGAGGTTAGCAACGAAGCCATGTTTCTCTGATCCTGGAGCAATTGACCATCAGACTTGCCAAAGAGTTCGACATCGATCTCTCTCTTCATCTAGTTCCTTTTTTTTGGTGGCCTTGACGACGTTGGTGTCTTCAGGTTCTCTCCCAAGATCTCGCCCATACATATCCCTGACTAGGCTCGCGACATGGCCATGTGGAGAAGACATGCCATGAACGCGGAGGCTCAATGTGTTCCGTCGTCAATTATAATTATATATCTTCCACGCAACTAAAGAACTTTACTGGTTGCATCGCGGGCACGACTCAGAAGGCAGGGATTCAACGTTATCTTAAAGCGAGATGTGAACTGTCAACACCAAAATGTCTTTTCCTGTACGCGCTGCCCGCTGCCGTCGCGCCGTTATAGGCTATCGACCCACCATCGATGCTGCATCCTGCCTTCCGCAAGCGGTCCCGAGTTCATAGAACTGGGTCAAAGTGTGGCCGACGAAGGTCCTGAGAATCGTCTGTTTGTAAATTCGTCGAGTGCTTCTCTGGCCTTGGGTATATCTATGGTTTGTGCATTTACACACATCAACTTGCTCTCAGCAGGTGGCATTTTAGAGTATTCAGAACTTACGTTCGCTCGATGCTCCCCGAGTCGTTCCATAGGCGCACGTTTGTAGGCCATATTATTTCGCTTCTCATCGTTGTGACCTTGGAACATTCTACACACACTTGAAATTATGTGACTTATACGTTAAACATTTAGCCGCCCCATCAGCCCCATCATTCACTTCAAGGGACTCGCGCTTATCTGATTGTCGAGGGTGTACATCATACCTCCCCTCTCGACCGTTCCCATCGGCCCTTCCAACTCCCGACATTTTCCTAGCAAATTTCTAACATTTTGGACATGTCGGGAAACTGTTACCTAGGCGAGAAAACTCACGGTTATCGCGCGCGCCACACGCGATTTGTTCGCGGCATGTCCGCGAATCGATGTCGCTCCTTGATGTCGCTTCAACATGTGCTACACGACTTGACAAGGTACCGACATCATTCTAGATCAGCGGAATGCATTGCTGTATGTAGGTAGGTAGATCTACTCTATCTAAACAAGCTTTGTCTCTGCGAGATATGGGTGGAATTATTCATCGCCTTGATATGCGTGTGGGTTACGATCCCTAGCCATTTTACAGGCTAACAACCTTTCAAGGGCTAACCACCTTTCAAGCTGGAGCGGGCGAATAATGAGTTATGCTTCCAATGCACTGACTTGATTTACGAAGGCTCGATCTCTAGAATCTACAAGCGAGAAGAACGAACAATGGTAGTGTCTCTTTCTGAAATCAAAAAAAGGTCCTTCTGTTTATCTCCCAATCGCTCCAATCTCTCGCCAATCTCTCGCTACATTAAGCACTGATTAACCTATGAGACCAACATGGAATCCTTAACCTCGAGATCTCTCAGTGAATAAAATCGTACTAAAAATAACGACGGCCATGACAACTAGATGAATTCTCTGTACAACGGATCATTGATGGTCGATGATTTACTAATTCGCTGAGAGATTCCATCCCTCCAAGGAACAATTTCTGTCGCACCTGGGTCCATCACAACTGAACATGATACGCCAAGGGGTGGCCGTGGGTACACGCTTGAAGGGTCATACAATTACAGCGTATCGGTACAATGTATGTACATACGTACAATTGTACAGAGATGGTGAGATAGGCGTGACATCATGGACACAGAGAGAAAGAGAGAGGAAGTGGATACAGGGATCTATGATGGCATATACTGTACATATCCAACCACCGGCCGAAAGGCGAGCCACGAACCAGGGGGTTGGGATGGTTTTATGAATCGTCGATTCATGTTTCGGGACGTGAGCTGTACTCGTAAGAAAAGGGCCTGAGAGGGCGTGAAAGTTCGGATCTGGATGAAAGTTAATCCCTCTTCTGCACATGGGCGTGCAGGTGGTGACCCCGATAGAGGGGAATGAAGTATTCCCTGAAGTGGAGGTCTTCCAATCTAGATAGAGAGGAGGAAATCAGCGAAAGATACAAGGGAAGTGATAGGATGAAATAGTGAAGTAAAGCGAGCAACAGTAACAAAACTGCAGAAGAAAGGGTTCTGAATTCGAAAAAGAAAAGAGAAATACGTACGAGGAATGACCATCGTCTGTCAAACTGAGTTTGCGGAAGAGGTTGCCTAGTATGAGGTATAATTCACACCATGCAAGGCTAGGAAAACGCGAAAAAAAAAGTCAGCACATGAAACACAGAACATTTTTTTTTTTTGGCCGTAAGGGTAATATACCACGCACTTGATACCTAAACAGATCCTTGGGCCTTTTGAAAAGGCAACGAGGTACCGATCGAGCGTCGCAGAATCACCTTGAAGCCACCGCTCGGGGGAGAATCTGAGAGGATCCGGGAATATATCTGGGTTACGATGCATGATGGTGTGACCCATCGCAATTGTGGTCTGATCGGGGATTGGGATTCAGTATTGCGTTTATAAAATGGAAATGGAAAAAAAAAAGGGATTGGAATGAAGAGCCGGAGCAGTATCGATAGGATTTCAAGGTGGAATCCATGATATATGTGGAAATTCGGCGATGACAAATGCCAATGACGAATCAAGAAGCGAGAGCAGTGGAAGCTGGCCGCGCTGATTGATCGTTTGTAAACTTTGTGGTCCGAGTCACTCGCACGCAAGGCCATCTTGGTACCTGCACACAAGCGAAGAAGTGCCACTTCTCACAGTACGAATGTGAAAGAAGAGAGACAAGAAAAGGAAGATATAGAGCCGCATGATCATGAGAATCGCAAACAAAGGGTGATTACCACCGCTCACCGCTGCAGGGCCCGAAAGATCATTGCGCCACACTCCTCAATTAAGCTGATCGAAGGTCCAAAATGGGACGAGCCCATCAATGAAAGCTTCTTAGCATGCAAGAGAGATCGCACAAACAAAACAACATAGTCGAAACAAAGTGGAAAAATCACCCGAAAAAAAATACTCACCCCTGGGGGGACCGCTACACCTCCAACGATGCTGCCCGAGGAACCGACCAGACGAGGCATCGGAGTAACTGTACCATATGAGAGTCGAAGACCCTCCTTGATCACTGCCGTCTGTTGAGAAGAAGCAATGTAATGATTAGATTGTAGACAAGAGGAGATAAATGATGAACTAACCAAGTACGGCAATCTTTCGAGTGCTTCATAGCCCAAAGGTGCGTCAACATCAGGCCAGGCATCCTTAAGCTCCTTTTCCAGCTTGAATTTTATCTTGGGGTCCCTCAAAACGAAGAAAGTTGCTATCGTGCACGCGTTGCCGATGGTTTCACTGCCTGCGAACCGGAGGTTTAGTCCCTCATGCAGAAGCCATTTCTTGACTTTGGCCTTGTCCTCGCTGATTTTTGGCAGGCCCTCCTTCGAGTCACCTTGCTTCGTGATGAAGAAGTGGTACATGGTATCGTACTCGGCCTCTTGCATGATCATCGGGTTGTCCAAAATTTCGTCGATCTGCCCTCCGAGTTGAGCGGCTTGGTCGAAGTATCCCTTGGTTTTGGGCATCAAGGCCATGCCGATTGAGGGTGGACAGGTGTCGACGAGTGTGCGGAGGAAGGGGATGTGCTTGAATACCCAGCAGAGGTGGAGAGTAGCGTCCATGGAGATAGCGACAGGGTGAGCGAAGGATGGGTGCTGGAGCGCATTGAAAGATTGACCGAAGCAGTAGGAGGTGATGATATCGAGGGTTACGGATCGGAACGCTAAGTGCAAGTCCGCGGCGGTTTTCTTGGCTTCGAAAGCGGCGAGACGAGCGATGAGAGCGTCGACCTAAAATAATAAAATAGAGGGTGAGGTTTGATGGGGGATACTATGAAAAGATCCACCAACATGTTTTTGGAGTTCCTTCTCAAGCTTGAGAGTCGCACGACGTGAAAAGAGAGGTCCCAAGGCTTGACGGCGTTTCTGGGCTTGGTAGAAATCGGTTTGGCCAAAGACCGACTCTGAAGAACCGAAACACCTGTACATATGATTATCCTTGGTATGGTTGGATCCCGAGCCATAAATATCTGCGAAAGCATTTGGATCGCTGAAGTGAAGCTATGGAGGGGGGTAATTAGTACCGATTAACTACGAAATTAAGATTAATTATGATCGTACCTCGTTTGGGCCTACTCTGACCACGGTGCCTGCGGGAAAGATCAATCAGCGAAAGGATCACACTAAATCTCTGAAGGGGAACTCACCGTATCGAGCATGGAGGTCGTGGAGGTGCTCCGACCACTGGCCATCGCGAATGATATCATAGTAAGCCCTGTATAATGAGGTAACGGCGGCAATTCTGGGGCCGGGAATAGACGCCAAGGGATGGAACAGAGCTCTGTAAAATATCCTCGTCAAAAAGAGAAGAGGGATGAGAGCGAGGGCCGCAGATACGATTTGTGGGGAGTATTCCATGGTAGACAGACAATCGGGTGATTTTGGGGACAGATTGCACTCTTATACCATTATCAAGTGGGTCTCCCGGAAGAGATGTCAGATCTCTACGCCTCGAGGCGATGCGATACGCGACATCGGCCGGAGCGAATGGTAAGTCGATCCCGGCATCAAACCCGCCAAGATCTGGTGGGCGGTTAAGGTCCATGGACCAGTCACGTTACCTCTTGTCTTTTTCCAAGTATTCGCGGTCATCGTCCGAGTCATCGAGCTCACCACGACCAACGTTCGGATGCCCAAAGAGCGTCAACCGCCCAGCTTCTTCCCGTCAACTGCGTTGGTGAGTCTAGATCCTATGTTTCCAAGCCTTGACTCGACGCATCTCTCTTACAGGATCATGCAGCTGCAGGGCTTGGAGCGGGCGTCGTCACAACCCTGTGCATGCAACCTCTCGACCTTCTCAAGGTTAAATTCCAGGTCACAACGCACAATCCACCAGGAGGCATCGGAAAATACATATGGCACTCTTTAAAGGATATTCAACAGACCCACGGCTGGCGCGGTCTATACCGCGGAATAATACCCAATATCGCAGGGAACGCGTCGAGTTGGGGTCTCTATTTTCTCTTGTGTGTATTCCTGCAATGTTTCATCCGAAATACGCCTAATTTCGTACTAGCTATAACATGCTGAAAAAACGCGCTTCTGGCGGCGATCTCAACAAGACGCTCACAGCCGCCGAGTATCTGATATGTTCCGCTCAAGCGAGTTCGCAATTCCCTTTTTTGCGTTGGAAGCGCGTAGACCCGACTGACCTGTACTTTTTTTCTCTCTTTGCTTTGTTCCTTAGGTGCTGTCACGGCTGTAATCACCAATCCCCTATGGCTCGTCCGTGTCCGCATGTTCACCACCCACTCCGACGCTCCGACTGCTTACCGTGGTCTCTGGAGTAAGTATTATCATAGTCCGAACACGTTTTACTCTAGACTTTTCTCTGATAATATTCTTTTCCTTATTCAAATTCCTCCCGCCTGGCCTCATGTTCCGCTCGCGGCATGTGACCACGCGTGCGCCCCGACCGATGCCTCGTTTTATTTTTTGGGCACCATTTTCTGACCTTCCTTTTTTTCTGCAGATGGACTATCCACAATTGTTCGGAAAGAGGGCACTCTCGGACTTCTTCCGAGGGACCTCACTAGGTCTATTGGGAGTAAGCAATGGCGCAATCCAGTTTGTGGTCTATGAGAAGATGAAGGCATGGGGTTTCGAAAGGAAACGCAAACATTGCGAGCGTACCGGAAAGGAATACAATAGGGAGACAGATAAACTGGTGTGTGTCACTTGCGGTGTAGAAACAGGAAATGAACTGACAAGCTACCCACACATTGTCAACTTCCTATCATTTACTTCAACCGCAAATCCATAACAAACAAAACGTTTATCACCCGACCATATTCGTACCGACCGTACGCACAATTCCCACCTCCGGCGTCCGCATATGTTTTTGCAGTCTAATTTATCTTACACAATAATGTCAATAAGCAGCAAACTTGCTGCGTTGTCGGTCACATATCCTTATCAAGTTGTACGGTCCCGCATCCAGGTACGTTCCATTTCATGTGATTATCATTACGTCCATTATCTTTGTGTCTGAGCCCCCACACACACTTCTATCCTCAAAAAATAACGCTACTACGTTTTCTCCGATAATTTTCTCATGTTCCTCATTCTACCCCGCATGCCCTTTTTGTTACGATCACTGATGCCTCGCTTGTTTTCACAATCCCGTTGTTCCTTAACTTTGCGTCATGCTGCATTTCCCCGGCTCGCGCATCCGATCGCGCCATCCGCCCCCCTGCTATTGGAATCCCCTCATCTTCCGCGCTGCGCCCTCGACTTCTTTTTTTCTCGAATTAGAACGATGCACAAGCGCACCTGTTTCCTACTATCCCCGAGACTATCAAGCGCACCTGGGCACAGGAAGGCCCGCGCGGCTTCTTTCGTGGGCTTGGGACGAATCTGGTGCGTGTCCTCCCCGGAACGTGCGTGACGTTCGTAGTGTATGAGAATCTGGCGTGGCTGTTACGCACGACGGCAGCAAGCAGAGCGGCGTTGGAGGACTCGGAGTTGCTGGAGGAAGGCGTGTAGGGTTGGTGCCTCTTTCTGCAGAGGGACGGTGGATCCACATTTGGTGATTTTTCAACTATCATACGCTTTCTTTCTTTTCGACCATAATACGGCGCCACTCAAAAGTTGCTACATCTTTGCCCTGCCAACATTTACCTAGAATCATACTATATCGCATGTGTAATTACCCCACAGACTGTACAATACCACACTACTCCACTTTCTGGGCGCCACCATGAGTTCGACTGCCCAGCTCGGGCATCTGATTACGCTTAGATTACGCACCACGCAGGTCTGGGTGGTGGACCTGTGCCCGTTGGTCCACATGGACCGACGACGTCGGCGTCGACGGCGCAGTTCGTCGGGCACCAAGAGATCTTCTCGAGGAGATCGGAAACCAGCCAGCAGAATAAATTACCCAGATTGCGAACAAGGCGACATGAGCATTGATGATGGAGCGTGTCAATGGACGGTGGCATCAAAAATGCAAAACATCACTGAAGTGAAAAAAAATAACATGGGTCAGTCAGACACTGAAACAACGCAGGAATTTAACCAAAGAAAGCAGTAGCCATGCTGTGATGGAAGCGCAGCAGGCAATTGAAATTTGAAAAAATGAATGGATGTTAATGAAGAGAAGATCAGTGTAACTATAACTTCACGAGCCGTCATCGCAATGATAGCGCCGCCCCCTACGACCGTATGCACCCCGCATCAAAACGAGTTGGGACGCTAGCCAGAGGAGGGACTGGACATCGTGTTTTTGATGCCCCCATGCTTCGAGGCATTGTGCCAAAGTTTTTTCATCAGGAATGGAGAGATGTATGGATCGTTGAAGCGAATTTCAATAAGCACTTACATCTTGTCCATCGGTCAGAATGAGTGCGTTCGTTCGTTTGGATAGTCAACATGGAGGTCAGAGGCGAGGAAGAAAATCCAAATTTTCATGGGCGTTGTTTGGCAGGGAATTGGGTGGCAAATAACGTTCACGACGCGTCGGGAATTCCGACTTTATGTTTTTACACAAAATATAGCACAATGAGTGCATTCCTCGCGTTCAGAACAGCCGTGGTCTCAGTCCTTCGTCCTCGCAATGTCCACCGCATCACCCAGGACCTCCTCACCATAAACTCCACCTCACCCATGTTCCAAACCGCGATTCGGGGTACACAACGCTCGCATCCCAAGAACGGTCAAATACCCTACGAAGTCGTCCAAGTTCTAGACGCAGACGGGACGTTACACCACCCGACACGGCTCACCAAGCTGCTGGAATCCATCGACCACACGACACACCTCGTACGCCTCATCGAGCACCACCCGCCGACGGTGCAGGTGTTGACGCAGCTCGAAGAGAAAATGCGCAAGCTGCAGATGAAGGCGGAGAAAAAGCTATCCGAGAGCAGGCGGCGCATTGCGAACAAGGAGGCACAGTTCTCGTGGTTTACGTCGGGCATGGATTTGGACCATAAGATGGCCAAGGCCAGAGCGGAGCTGGAGAAAGGGGACGTAAGATTGGATGTGGTGTTCAACCCCAAGCAGGGCGTGAAGAATCCGACGAGGTTTGAGATGTTACAGCAAGTGGATTCGGTGAAGGAATCACTTGCCGATGTGAGTAATGAATGGCGCGAGAGAGATATTAGAAGGGGATCGGTGAGGATGTTCTTGCAAAGCACAGTGCAGAAGAGCGCGAAGTCGTTACCCAGTCAGGATGAGATTCAGGAACTGGCCAAGGAGGAAAGGAAACGGGTGGAGAGGCAGGTCCAGAAGCTGAGGCGGAAACACGGTGATCAAGATATCACAGCTTGAACAATGTAAGTCATTTCTCTTCTCTACGAATTACAAACTCAAATCTCTATCCCTAGTTGTAGTAGTTACACCTGTTCAAATACATCAGTAACCAACGACATGTCTTGTTCGCCCTTGTCCCTGGGACCTTTGCTAGGTTGTCCCGCTCCCAGGTCTTACGGACCAAGAGCTGTGTGTCTGCCTGCCTAGCGGACAGAGGAACCTTGATCGGATTTTCCTCAAGATGAAAAAGCCCTAGGTGGTCTTCAAGGATGAGCCATCATTGCTGCTTTACCATGTTTTTACTAGTTCTCGCACTAGCCGGCTCGATGACCGGTCACCTGTACCGCTTGACTGCTGTCCCAACTTACGGCGCCGATTTCAATTGATGCCCCACAGCACGAGGCTGCTAGCTGTTCGTTCGTGCTCTTCGCACAGCATTCCGCGTCAAACTTAACTTACTCTAGTCAATGTGGCTTTGTGGGTTGAAAAAGTTCATCAGGATTTCGATCGCTCCTTTGACGGTCATCCCACCCTGTGAGTCATCCACAATTTATCGTGTCGAGGAGTCTTTTGAACACGTTTTATGTTTATATAAGAGAAGGTAGTCCAACGTCGGCACACTCAGATCAATTTTGTGTAAAACCGGTCTGGTACCAAAGGTATAGGGTATTGGGTTATTGGTCACATGAAGTATAGGTTATGCGACTGTCCTTAAAGCCAGGCGCCATGCGCAGCGCCCAAAGGAGGTTGTCGATTCTTCTGGAACGGCCGGGCTGCGCCCCAACGGCTGCGCATGTGGGAGGATCAGTTTTACCCTTCAAATCGGTTAAGTATGCTGATTTGTTATTGTGAAGTGAGTGGGTTTTCTGCGGATGACGGAACCAATGGCTATATTTGGTACGGTGAGTGCTACCCGTTACAAACTTCAGAACTGTGTAATCGCCCTCCAATTTACTTATACTTGGTATACCGTGTAGCGTTATCTTGAAGATCAATCATTGCCACAAAACCAAGGGGACTGATCATCGCCTTCACAGTGTATGTCGATTTTCTATAATTTTCCGCGCTCGATAATCTAAGCGCCCGCCTGTCTTCGAAGGAAGACACGATTAGTTCATATCCGTGCCTCGTGTCTGATGACAGATGGTGCCCTAAAACAACGTCTCTCTTGCCTTTCACCCTTTCTTGACGTCCACCCACCATGGCGAACTCGAATTCTGAGCCACCCTCGTTGGAGGATACTCTCTACATTTTGAACCATGTCTTTTTGCCCCCAAAACTTCCCCAAGCGGACGACCACGAAGCAAACCGCGATGTCGTTCTCTGTCGCCTAGTCTATGATTCTTCAAAGGAATTTTCTACTTTACTATCCCAGTCCCAGCAGGCACAATGGTCCAGCGTCATCCAGATGCTCAAAAATCTGTTGGAATCTACTCAAGTTCTCGACCAAAACTTACTCATCAGGAAGATATTGCGCCTCGAGATCGGAGGTCAGTATTTTTCTGGGATGTACGATGTTCTGCTTCGCTCATTTTCGCCGTTATCTGATCCAGGCGTGTTTGTATTTCACATCCGCCTTCAAAACGCTGCTCTTATTCTGCGCAGGCTTCAAGATTCTATGGTTTTCGAAGTTTTTGAGGTTTCGCCGGATCCGGAGGCCGTCATGACTGTTCAAGGGAAGCTTATATGCTCCTATCCTGGCCCTGCTGTGGAACTTCCTCTCGATGTTGCGCAAGATCCAGCATTTGTCGAGCAGCTCGTTTCATTCCTTATGCATATGGACGTAGATCGATTGCCGGCTGCACAAGCAACGACAACGAAAGCAAGATCAAAAGTCCCCGAAACGCGCGGCACAACCCACCCACGATACATCTCGCAGCTCCTCATCATGGTCCTTCGCGGGATGGGAAGTGAGGCGACAGTCAACCGTATCACGAAGCGCATCGCAGACGATGTCTGCTGGCAGAAAGCAGAAAACCCTTGGCGGAGGTCGCCGCTGTGGCTTGTGCTCCGAGTAGCCATCCAAACAACTGCAGACTGCCGCGAGACGTACAAGGCGTTCGTTGTTTTCCTTCAGGTCAAACTCCTCCAATTATTTGTCGACTATGATCTTTCCACCGAGCTGCTCCATGTCACTCGAGTCAAGACAAGCAGACGAGTTCACAAGCTTGGCGATTCTGCATCTTCCCAGCTCCTGCAAACAGTCATGGCTGTCAGCCAAACGATAGAGGAGCGCCTTCAGGGAAGATGGTCCGAAGAACAAGATCTCCAAGCTTCTTCTTCCTCCTACATCCCCGATCCCACTGCATTCGAAGAGGACACCACCATATCCCTTGTTGGATCGCGCGCGTATCTTTCCAAAGTGCTGTCCCACAATCCTTCCGTCGACGCCCGTTCGCAATTCAAGCCATCCCACTCCTCTCGCATTCTCGATATACACGATTTTCGCCAGCTTTATCCCGATCGCATAACCAAAGCTGTTCAAGTTGACTCTCGAATTGCCCTCGCCGATTTCGAACTCATTGTTCAGGAACGATTGGACGATTGGGTCACTGAGAACAGCCAAAACGACTCTGCGTGTGAGACTTTGGGATCGTGCTTGGAGCAATATACCTCCGCCGCCAAAACAATCTATGCATCCAACCCAGAGGACGAGTCCCTAATGCTTTTGACAATCATGGAACTCTGGGTTGCCCTTGACACCATCGCTGGCATCCAATGCCCGCTCCTTTTATCGTACTCACCCGTGATTCCATCCTCGTTTCTGGATCCCCTCCTCCTTCGACGGGCAAAATCCCTTGAGCGTGCCGCCCGAATAGAACTCCATCTACGCCGCCGGCGCACCAAAGCCACCATTACAACCTCGATATACTCTGATGGCTTCGAAAAGGACACATTTTCCGTGCGTTATTTCACAGCTTCGTCCACCCTCCGGGCGATTAGGGACTCTATTGAGCGGCATGCGGCCGAAATGCGTTCAAAAAAGCGCATAGAGCTCCTGGAAGCCAACGCGAAGCATAAGCTGCTCACCGAGGAGATTGCCAGGCGTAGCTGCAAATACATCGAGGACGATTGGGGGTACATCTCGCACTCGCGGTGGTCATGCGAGAGGTGCGCGCTCCAGGAAGAGGCCGATGCCATGCGTATCACCGTTGAGGAATGGCCACTGCCTGATCGTCTTAACGAGTCTGCAGGGTTTGTGTTTGAACTCAACTGTCCTCCCGTTTTCGCCATATGGAGGACGTGGACATACCAGATCCTTCGTGACGTTGGCATGGTGCACGTTAGCGTTGGTAAAGATTCAAGCTTCGATCCCGAAGCTCTTGTCGAGAACTATGCAGGGCTCTCGACCTGGTCGAAGCAGGGCACTTCGGGTCGCATCACCCTTGGATCGGAGACGAAATCATTTCTCAAAGCCCACTATCACAATCGTCGTATCCCTGCAGCTGAAGATAGTATTTGCGTCAACAACGGCCTGCGTTTCAAGCTGTATGATTCTAGGAAAGGAGAGCATGTGCGTTCGACCTTCGATCTTAATCTCGATTCATATTGCACGCTTCGTTTACCGGCGGATCGAGGAGACATATATCGGCACCTTCAGTACAGTGTCACGCACACGACCTACACGCACAATGAAACCATCGTCAGTCAGGGAGATTGCCCAATGAACCTGAGCATCCACGAGCAGCTTGCTTTCTCCAACCTTCGTTGCGGATCTCTGCTTCAATGGAAGAATATTGCACGTGAACTTCGAACGAAGATTTTAACGTTTTCTCGGGAGGAGGTCCATACACTTTTCACGCAGGCGGCCTGGCAGATAGGACCCCTCTCTAAGGATGGAGCGTTCAGGGAATGGCATTTTGAGCTTGGAGTACCAGAATTCGCCCTTACCTTGACTCGAGAAGCAAAAGAGCTTTTATCACACGTCGAGGCCAATTGGATTGAAGGAACAACAGTTAAAACTATCAGTTGCGTCCTTCGTTTTCATAACGCTAACCTAACGCTAACGCGCCTGCGCAGTTTATCTCATCAGTCGCCTTCTTGCTGCTACACCAGATGCCCACGGGGAAATACAACGCGATGGATACCAACTATTGCGGAAAGCTCGACAGGTAACGCATACTTGGATGCGCGAGATTGTGCTTAAGCTTCAGGATGTTGTCGACGCCCAGCAAGCTAGCGAGCTTCAGAGGCGGGCCTGCGATATGGCTGCAACGTGCAGGGCGACCTTTGACGTGGAAGGCGGTTCTCATCTTGCCGCTTTGCTATGTTCCCCAGCAGATGTTGCCATTGCAATCGAATGTGCCATCGTCATTCACGATAACACTCCGCCTCACCTTGGCTGCTCATTTCCGGACTTTCAGAAACTGCTCCATCGAGATCACCGATTGTCGCATTTCCTGGAAGGGCCGCTCGTTGAACTCATTAAACGCGACAAGTCCGGATTAAATACCGCCATCACGTCAGTTTGGTCCTCATATCGTCCGGGAGCTGAAGGCTGGCGGCTACTGGATTCGCCCAATTCCCGATGGCTCACGTCCTTCACCGCTCCTCTCAGTGGTCAACGAGCTCAAGAAGTTCATTACAACATTTTAACTGGGAAGCTGCTTGTAGATGGGAAGCCCCTGGGACGTCTGCCTCAAGAAATTGTTAGACACTCCACCTATAGCCGAATCTTTGGCCAGGTATTGATGTTTTTAAGATATCACCTGATTTAAGCTCACCTTGGTGTATCCAGAAAATTTTGGACGTCATTCCTGCCGACATGTCTGGAATGGACTACGCCACCAGATCTTTGGTCTATGGTTATCAGGTACGTTATTTTTCATTGCCTCCATAGTGCCAGCGCTAAGGTTTATGGCCGCATTAGGTTTTCTTCGCACTCCGTGGTAGTTCTCAGAACCTCATTATCCGTGCAAGCTGTCCGGACAAAACTTTGGAGCTCATTCCTCATCACATTCTCCTCGGAGATTTCCCCACTTTTTTTATTGAGGAACACGCACACTGGATGGATGTCCAGAGCGGCGAAGTCGAATTTCGACCCCTTGATCGATTATGGGATTCGTCGCCTCAGAATTGGCGCCTGCAATTCTTCCCAGGCCTTCTGTCAAGGATGATTCATAGCGCATCGGAGACGCGTCACCTTCTCGATATCCGAAGCAGGACATTCCAGGGTATCGCGTCACGTATTCTTCCTCTAGAGCGCTCGGAATATCTGACCATTGTTCTCGATGTTGCGTCTCATGTTGTCTCTATTGAACTACCCCGATTCCGACTGTCATTTTTTGTGAGAAATGGCGAGCTCCAATCGAAGAGCATGCAGGGAATGGTCGTCGACGACAAACAATCCACAGGTACCATGATCGGCTTGAGCAGCCAGCTTGTCCTCCGTCATAAAGATCCACAATTTTCTAGTCTCCCTCGCTCTCGCTGCGTCATCATACCTCATGGCAACGTCCACCATTCGCTCTCACCAGACAAGAATCACGTTCGTGTGCACATTAGTACCTCGATGCGCCGAGTGACATGGTACAAGTATGACATAGACGCTGACCTTGGCTTGCTCGTTGGCGGCGTCAACCTCACCAGCCGATTGTTCAGGATTTACTTGCATGCTCTGTGCAGCAGTCCTCTTCCAGATCCTTTAACTGGCCAGACAGGCACTGATCACGCACTCCAGGAATTGGGGGCGGCTGCCTGCTTCTCATTTCAGAGTTTGACAAGCGCAGATGTTGAGCTCCTTCAACTTATCGGGAACCTCACCCCTCATCGGTATTACTATCCACCACACCTTCGCGTTATGCAGACGATCAAATGGTCTCTTCAGATTCCCACACTTTCTCAGCACGGCCTATTTGACATCGCCGTACGAAAAATCATGCAACATGCTCAATCTCTAACCATTTTCTCGGGCCCGAAGGAAAACAAACCGGTTGACCTTAAATATAACTTTGAAGGCAATTCCCACTTGAACGATCGTGCGACACAGAGGAACGCTGCTTACAACGAGGCAGCCATTGACGCGGCAGCCAATTTCGATGGAAGATATGAATCTCGAGATTCTCCTCACGTCCCCGACTATAATTCCGATGGAATCGAGGCCCTGAATACCTCCCGCTTAGTCTTCGCTTGGCCCGTAGGTCTCACCCGCGATCTTGGGTCCTCTGAGCTCCTCGAGACCTTTAAACGTTGGGGCAACATGAGCGGACCCTTGGAAGGGACATCTCTGATGTACAGCCGTGAATGGTTGGATTTGGTTCTCCCAGAAAAATGGCTTAGTATCTATGATCTTTGCCGTCACACAGGGGAATCTGCGTCGAAGTACAAGTTAGTCTTTTCCTTCGCTGCCGTGGCTTATGACTCGCCGAGCCTTCGACAATATATCCCTGTCTTCCTAGCTTTCGCCACCATACGCAAATCAGAATTGATCGAGCCACCCAAGCACCCTTCCTATGATCTGAAAGTTGGGTTTGAGCCTCCTCGGAATCGGGTGCGGAGTATGATTATATCTGGAACGAAAGGTTTCGCCGATAGCCCTGCTGCGCGCCTCTCACTAAGATCTCACGAATCCAAGAAAGAGCTACGCTCTCGACAGTCCAAGCATTATGACGAGCATATCTCTCGGAGAACCAACGATGTCCTGGAACGCTTGATGATGGAATCCGACTCATCCTATCCACAATCACCATTCCGTGAAGCTAGCGACCCCAACTGGTTCAACACCAAAGAGATCATGGGGCAGGTTAGGGAGTACTTCGCCAGTTGTTCTCGTAATAGAGACCTTCGTTCATTCGCTTCTCAAGTCACAACGATACTGAAAGCGAACTACAGGACCTCTCCACTGACGAGCAAGGTTCTCAGATTCGGCTTCGTCCGTCATTTCGACATCCGCACTCGTCAGCCTCACACCACTTTTACTTTGACGCGTCTCCTTTCCCTTCGCCTGGACTCTGCTCCACTGCTGCGTCCCAGCCATGAGGTTGGGACCAGTGCACACATCCATTCTCGACCCCTTGGCCAACCGCTTGACACCAGCGACTTGGAGAAACTCATTTCCCAGTTCCGGAGCAAAAGCCACTCAAAACTTACTCCGCTGTACAGCGAGCGCCTCGAAAGGAGTCGGAAAGAATTAGATGGAGAGCAGGCTCCAGCCTTATCCAAGCAGCTACCTCCTGTGAATGAGTGTCTTGCATATCGAGACCAGTGTCAGGATCGCCTGCACACCAATTTCTCGTTAATCCGCTCTGCTTTAGCGCCGTCAACTGCCACAGAGAGAATCCTCGCGCATGCAGGGTTGTGGCCCCGCGTTCATCATCGTAGCTGTTGCATCCCCTGGCATCCACAGCTAACGTCTCCCTCAGCCCAGAATGGACGCGTATTTTGATCGCCTTCGCTGAGGCATTCATCGAATATCAGTATTCTCAGAGGTTGTTGTCATTCGCTCTTCAATCAGACGTCGAAAAATATTTTAAAGAGCTCGACAATGCATCATTTAACCGGCAAGATGCAAGACAGATTCCTGACTGGCTCTTAATACAGGTATAAAAGAACTCGCTCGCCATACTAAGTTTAGATTCCTGACTACATTCATCTTCAGATCCAAGGCAATTTCATGACCCGTGCGATCCAATATGATGTTGCGAAAGAGATGATCACTCCCTCCTCAAATAATAGCACGATCCTCCAGCTTAATATGGGAGAGGGAAAGTCCCATGTTATCGTGCCCCTTGTCGCCACCGCCCTGGCTGACTCCGAGAAGCTCGCTCGAGTCGTTGTTTTGAAGCCCCTTGCTGGCCAGATGTTCCACCTGCTTGTCGAGCGCCTCTCTGGTCTCGCCAATCGTCGAATTTTCTATCTCCCATTCTCCCGAGACGTCGCAATGAACAGCCGACAAATCCAGCTTATTCATCACTTGTTCCAGGAGTGTGCTCGCGTTCGAGGAGTTTTAGTTGCACAACCAGAGCATATCCTGTCGTTCCGGTTGATGGTGATTGACCGAACATTATCATCGGGCTCTCCTCTCGATGACGTCGCACGGAAGTTGCAGGAGACGCACAAATGGGTGAGTTCTACTTCGCGAGACATCCTGACGAGAGCGATGAACTCCTCCATGTCCGGTACCAGCTCATACACGATGGGTCAACAACAGCCACTCGATGGTGGACAAGATCGTTGGACTACCACGCAAAAGGTGTTCGACATTGTGCGCCGACATATAGGGAAGCTTCATAATGAGTTTCCTACAGAGGTTGAGCTCCTGGGGGAGAATTGCGAAGCAAAGTTTCCCCATATTCGTTTACTTGGGACCTCCGAGTCGGCATCTAAGGCGCTCATCTCTCATATCGCCGAAGATGCCCTGAATGGGGAAGTTGATAATTTGACCTTTGTCAATCTCACTCCAGGTTCTGATCTCCGTACTGCAGTACTCCGCTTTATCAAGGAACAAGGTATTGACAGCCAAACATATCTGTAAGTCAAAGGTCGCTACGGAAAGTCTGGTCATTGGAAGGGCCTCCTCTTACTTCGAGGTCTCCTTGCACATGGTATATTGGTGCATGTGCTTCGCCAACGACGATGGCGAGTGGATTACGGTCTTGACTTGAAACGCTCACTTCTCGCTGTCCCATACCGAGCCAAGGTATGTTTTACGGCTTTCTCACTTCCGCAGACGAGATGTTTATCACGGTGTTCGCTGCCAGGATGTGCCTAGTTTACGAAGCGAGTTCGGTCATCCAGACATAGCCGTTTGCCTGACTTGCCTCAGTTACTACTATGGGGGTCTCACCACATCCCAAGCTCGAGAATGCTTTGACCTCCTCAACAAACTCGACAATCCTCCTCTCGAATACGAGGAATGGGTAAGACGCGGTGCAAACGGTGTTCCCGAGTCACTTCGTCAGCTCATAGGGGTGAACACGAAGGACGTACAAAAGTTCACGAACGAGATTATTCCTATCTTCCAACACAACCAAGCCACTATCGATTTCTTCCTTTCTCAAGTCGTTTTCCCCAAGGAAGCGAAAGAGTTCCCGTCAAAACTGGGGACCTCCGGATGGGATTTGGTTGAGCGCAAAGCCAACTTTACTACAGGTTTCAGCGGCACAAACGACAACTCCGATCTTCTGCCAACTTCCATCACTCCGAATGACCCCGTTAATCAACTTCGGACGAACGCTCTAGTTCTCTGGTATCTACTTCAAGCTAAGAATGACAGATATGTCTGCGCCCAGGATGCAGGCGGTCAACCTTGCACAGCGACCCAGTTTTTGGAGTTGCTGATTCAGGAGCCCAAGGAAGTCAGAGTTTTGCTTGATGTTGGCGCCCAGGCAAGTTCACATTGTTACGAATTCAGCAACTCGCTAATTGGAACTTTAGATGCTGGAAATGACGAACCGACAATTGGTTGCGTACTGGCTATCGTTAAGAAAGGATGTTGCAGCTGGCGTGTTTTTTGATGATATGGACAACTTGTCGGTTCTGACTCGGGACGGCGTGGTCGAATCCTTTTACTCGTCATCCTTTTCCCAACTCCTTGATCAATGCATTGTCTACCTTGATGACGCTCACACGAGGGGAACGGATCTCAAGCTTCCTCTCAACTTCCGGGCTATGGTAACTCTAGGTCCCAAAGTCACGAAGGATAGGTTGGTCCAAGGTATGCTCATGTTGCTTTCTTCATTCTTTCATCCCGTGCTGATAACTAAAAATCCTCAGGTTGCATGCGCATGCGAAAGCTGGGTCACGGTCAATCTATCGTATTCTGTGCTCCCCCTGAGGTTGATAGGCGTATACGTGAGGCCGAAGGCGTTGACTCAGTAAAGGTCATCGACGTTCTCAGCTGGGTGATGTCCAATACGTGCATCGATATCGAACATCACATACCGCACTGGGTCCAGCAAGGCCTCGATTTTCACAGGAGACAATCTGGAGACGCTGCATTCGCCGCCTCAGATTCTGATGTCGAAACACTCAAGGAGTCTTGGCTTCAACCCGCGGCTCGATCCCTAGACGAGATGTATGGTCTCACGGAGGTCGAGCCTTCCGATCTTGTTGACGACATTCCTGCCATGCGCGAGCGCCTTCAGATGCTCGGAGTCACGACGGCGCGTGATGCACATATGGAAGAGGAGCAAGAAAGGGAGGTTAGTCATGAGTTGGAGCAGGAGCAGCAGTTGGAGAGGCCTCCCCGAGTTCAGGCTGCTGTACATAGTCTGGACGAGGGAGTTCTCAGCTTTGTTCGACGTGGAACGATACCCGCCAA
>KN831777.1:1011461-1055302 GCA_000827355.1 Hebeloma cylindrosporum | reverse complement strand
AGGGGCACGATAACATGGGACTTTCCCTCTCCCATATTAAGCTGGAGGATCGTGCTATTATTTGAGGAGGGAGTGATCATCTCTTTCGCAACATCGTATTGGATCGCACGGGTCATGAAATTGCCTTGGATCTGAAGATGAATCTAGTCAGGAATCTAAACTTAGTATGGCGAGCGAGTTTTTTTTTCACCTGTATTAAGAGCCAGTCAGGAATTTGTCTTGCATCTTGCCGGTTAAATGATGCATTGTCGAGCTCTTTAGAATATTTTTCGACGTCTGATTGAAGAGCGAATGACAACAACCTCTGAGAATACTGATATGCGATGAATGCCTCGGCAAAAGCTGTCAGAATACGCGTCCATCCTGGGCTGAGGGGGACGTTAGCTGTGGATGCCAGGGGATGCAACAAGCTACGATGATGAACGCGGGGCCACAAGCCTGCATCTGCAAGAATTCTTTCTGTATTAGTTGACGGTGCTAAAGCAGAACGAATTAACGAAACAATGGTGTGCAGGCGATCCTGACACTGGTTTCGATATGCAAGACAGCCATTTACAGGAGCTAGTTGATTGGATAAGGCCGGAGCCTGCTGTCCCTCTAATTCTTCCCGGCTTGTTTCGAGACGGTCGCTGTACAGGTGAGTAAGTTTCGAGTTGCTTTTGCGCCGGAATTGAGTGATGAGGTTCTTCAAGTCTCTGGTGTCAATCGGTTGAGAATCGATGCGACTGGAAAGGAGGGTTTCCAAGGTAAAAAGGGCATTAGCCTGAGGGGGGTAGTTGTCGAACAGAGGAACAAAGCGGAATCTAGGAACTTTGCTCGTTAATGAAAAGGGTCTGTAATTTGCTTCCAGCATCGTCGTGACCTCAGAAGCAAACGAACGGAGGGCACTATTATTGAAACAACTCGTGAAGTACTCCGTAACCGTTTGCATGATTGTTTTGGTGTCGAACCAGTCATCCGAGTCAGCGTGATGCAAAAAGGGCGATCGCGGGAAGGAGGACTGCCATTGCCCCATCAAATTTTCCAGGACAACTTTGGTTCTAGATGAAACGTTCTGATCATAATGCTTGGACTGCCGACAGCGTAACTCTTCTTGAGATTCGTGAGACCGTTGTGAGAGGCGCGCAGCTGGGCTATTGGCGAAATCTTTCGTTCCAGATATAATCATACCCCGCACCCGCTTCCGAAGAGGCTCAAACCCAACTGACAGATTATAGGACAAATAATCGGGCGGTTTTATCAATTCTGATCTGTCGATAGTGGCGAATGCGAGGAAGATGGGGATGAATTTCCGGAGACTCGGCGAGCTGTAAGCCATAGCAGCGAAGGAAAAGAGCAGCTTATATCTTGAGGCAGATTCCCCTGGTTGTCGACAAATATCATAGAGACTCAGCCATCTTGCTGGGAGATCCAAAGCCAACCATTCGCGGGTATACACCAAGGATTTTCCTTCCAGAGGTCCAGTCATGTGGTCCCAACCTTTGAAAGTTTCGAGGAGCTCAGAGGGCTCGAGAGGGCGGGTAAGACCCATAGGCCAAGCGTAGATGAACCGCGAGGTGTTCAGGGCCTCAATTCCGTCGGAATCATGATCGGCGACGTGAGGAGAATGTCGTGATTCATATCTTCTATCGAATTCTGCTGATATCTCCCCGACTGTCTCGTAGTAAACGACATTCCTTTGTGTCGCACGCTTCATCAAGAGCGGATCGCCATCGCAATTGTATTCCAGGTCAACAACTTTGTTTTCCTTCTTGCCAACGAAGATGGTTAGCGATTGTGCGTATTCCATGATTTTGTGTGCGGTGATGTTGAATAGGCCGTGCTGAGAAAGTGCAGGAAGATGAGGAGACCAATTGACCGTCTGCATGACATGGATATGTTTTGGATAGTATTTTCGACGAGGAGTGAGGTCCCCAATAAGCTGAAGGAGGTTGACATCGTCTTTAGTGAGCTTCTGGAATGAGAAACAGCCAGCGGCCCCCAATTCCTGAAGCGCGTGATCGGTCCCTGTCTGTCCAGTTAAAGGGTCTGGGAGCGGGTGGCTACACAAAGCATGCAGATAAATCCTGTACAGTCTGCTAGTCAGGTTGACGCTATCGACGAGCAACCCAAGGTCTGTGTCTATGTCATACTTGTACCATGTCACTCGGCGCATCGAAGTTCTAATATGCACACGAACGTGATTTTTGTCTGGCGAGAGCGAAGGGTGGACGCCGCCACGGGGTATGATGACGCAGCGAGAGCGGGGGAGACTAGAAAATATTGGATTTTTATGACGGAGGACAAGCTGACTGCTCAACCCGATCATGGTACCTGTGGATTGATTGTCGTCAACGACCATTCCCTGCATGTTCTTCGATTCGAGCTCGCCGTTGCTCACGAAAAATGAAAGGCGGAATCGGGGCAGTTCAATGGAGACAACATGAGAAGCAACATCGAGAACAATGGTCAGATATTCCGAGAGCTCTAGAGGAAGAATACGTGACGCGATACCCTGGAATGTCCTGCTTCGGATATCGAGAAGGTGACGCGTCTCCGATGTGCTGTGAATCATCCTTGACGGACGGCCTGGGAAGAACTGCAGACGCCAATTCTGAGGCGACGACGCCCATAACCGATCAAGGGGTCGAAATTCAACCTCGCCGCTCTGGACGTCCATCCAGTGGGTGTATTCCGTGACAAACAAGGTTGGGAAATCTCCGAGAAGAATGTTATGAGGAATGAGTTCCAAGGTTTTTTCGTCCGAACAGCTTGCACGGATAATGAGGTTTTGTGAACCTCCACGGAGTGCGAAGAACACCTAATTCGCCATAAATCTTGGACTGAGATGACGAAAGCAGATGAAAAAATAACATACCTTATAACCATGGACCAACGATCTGGTAACGTAGTCCATTCCAGGCATACCAGCAGGAATGACGTTCAGGATTGTCTGGATATACCGAGGTGAGCTTCAATAAACTCAAATCATGAAAACATCAATACCTGGCCAAAGATTCGGCTGTAGGTGGGGTGATTAACAATCTCATGAGGTAAACGTCCCAAAGGCTTCCCATCTACAAGCAGCTTCCCAATTAAAACGTTATAGTGGACTTCTTGAGCTCGTTGACCGGGCAGAGGAGTGGTGAACGATGTCAGCCATCGTGAATTGGGCTCATCCAATCGCCGCCAGCCTCTAGCTCCCGGACGGTATGCAGGCCAAACCGATTTGATAGCATCATCTAATCCACAATCGTCACCTTCTATAAGCTCAATGAGCAGCCCCTCCAGGAAATGCGACAATCGGTGGTCTCGATGGAGCAGTTTCTGAAAGTCCGGAAATGATTGGCCAAGGTGAGGCGGGGTGTTATCATGGACAACGATGGCACATTCGATCGCAATAGCGACATCTGCTGAAGAACAAAGTAGAGCATCAAGATGAGTTCCAATCTCGACGTCGAAAGTCGCCCTGCAGGTTGCAGCCATGTCGCAGGCTTGTCTCTGAAGTTCGCTAGCCTGCTCATCGTTAACGTTGCCCTCAAGCTTAAGCACAATCTCGCGCATCCACCCGCGTGTCACCGTCCGAGCTTTACGCAACAGTTGGTACCCATTGAGCCGCACCTTCCGCTGGGGATCTGGAGTGGATGCAAGCAGGCGGCTTACGAGATAAACTGTATGTACAAAGCATTAGAGAGATTTAGGGATTTGAACTTTGGAGCGAAAGGCATACTGATAGTCTTAACCGTTGTTCCTTCAACCCAATTGGCCTCAACACGCGACAAAAGGTCCTTGGCTTCTTGGATCAAGGCAAGGCCAAATTCTGATACTCCAAGCTCGAAATGCCATTCTCTGAGGGTTCCATTGGCGGACAGAGGTCCTATCTGCCAGGCCGCTTGTGTGATGAGCGTATGAACCTCCTCCCGAGAAAACGTCAAAGTGTTGGTTCGAAGTTCACGTGCGATATTCTTCCATTGAAGCTGGGATCCGCAACGGAGGTTGGAGAAAGCAAGCTGCTCATGCATGCTCAGGTTCATTGGACAATCTCCCTGGTTGACGATAGTTTCGTTATGGGTGTGGCTAGTGTGCGCGACAGCGTATTGAAGGTGCCTGTACAAGCATTCCCCTTCCTTCGGTAGACGAAGCGTGCAGTATGAATCGAGATTGAGGTCGAAGGTCGAAAGCACGTGTTCTCCCTTCGTTCTGTCATAGAACTTGAAGCGCAGACCGTTGTTAACGCAAACACTACCTTCGGTCGCAGGGATCTTTGTGCTACGGTAATGGGACACCAGAAACGAACTTGTCTCCGACCCAAAGGTGATGCGACCTAAGTTGCCCTTCGTGGACCAGATTGAAAGCCCTTCGTAGTCCTCAAGCTGCACATGAGGACTGAACTGGGACTCATTACTAGCACTAATGTGCGCCATGCCGATATCACGAAGAATTTGGTACGTCCATGTCCTCCAAATGGCGAAAGCGGGAGGATGGTTGAGCTCAAATACAATCGCTGAAGCCTCCAGAGGACGATCGGGTAGGGGCCACTCAAAAACGTCGATCCTCATGCTATCAGCGTCGCTCTGGAGTTGGCACCTCTTACATGACCCGGAATGTGTTGATCCCCAATAGTACCTGTGATATTCGCAACTAGATCTGGAAATCTTCTCCGTAAGCTCGTTATGCGCCGCGTTTTTCCGCAGCAGCTCTGCCCGTTTATTTCCACGCATAATGGCTGCGTGTGCTTCAATGGAGGCTTTGCTGTCCTGGAGGGTGGGTGACTCTCTGAAATAACGCACGGAGAACGTGTTGTCATTAAAATGATCGGAGTAGATCGAGGTTGCAACGGTAACTTTGGTGTGTCGGCAACGTAGGTAAAGTTCTATTCGGGCAGCACGTTCGATGGATTTCGCTTTGCGAAGGAGGAGGGGATCCAAAAACGAGGATGGAATCTCAGGCGAGTAAGATAAAAGGAGCGGGCATTGGATACCGGCGATGGTGTCGAGTGCAACCCAGAGTTCCATGATCGTCAAAAGCATGAGTGATTCGTCCTCCGGATTGGATGCATAGTGTGTTTTGGCGGCGGAGATATATTGTTCCATGCACGATCCCAACGTCGCGGATGCGGACTCAGTATGGCTGTTCTGAGTAACCCAATCGTCCAATCGTTCCTGGACAAGAAGCTCGAAGTCGGCGAGAGCAATCCGTGGATCAGCTTGAACAGCTTTGGATAAACCTTCGGGACAGAGATCGTGAAAATCACGAGAATCGCGAACGCGAGGGAACTGAGATGGCTTAAATGATGGATGGGTGCTGACGGAAGGATCGGGAGAGAGGACTTTGGCGAGATACGCGCGTGATCCAACAAGCGATATGGTGGTGTCCTCTTCGAAGATAGCGGGATCGGGGGTGTATGACGGAGAAGAAGCTTGAAGATGCTGCTCTCTGTACCATCTTCCTTGAAGAAGCTCCTGTATCGTCCTGCTGACAGCCATGACTCTTTGCAAGAGGGGAGGAGACGCAGATTCGCCAAGCTTGTGAACACGCCTGCTTGTCTTGACGCGAGCGGCATAGAGCAACTCGCTGGGGAGATCGTAGTCGACGAAAACTTGAAGAAGTTTGGTTTGAAAGAAAACCATAAACACCTTGTAAGTTTCGCGGGAGTCTGCAGTTGTCTGGATGGCTACACGGAGCGCGAGCCAAAGCGACGACCTTCGCCAAGGTTTTTCAGCGCTATCCCAGCAAACATCGTCTGAAATGCGCTTCGTAATGCGCGCGACTGTGGCTTCCTTTCCTACTCCCAGAAGGGTCATGATGAGCAGCTGCGAGATGTATCGTGGGTGGGCCGTGCTGCGTGTTTCGGGAACTTCGGACCCTGCCTTGATCGTGGTAGGTTCTGCGCCTGGCAATCGATCTACGTCCATCTGCACGAGGAATGAAACGAGCTGCTCGACAAATTCTGGATCTTGTGCGACATCGAGTGGTATTTCCACGGCAGGGCCAGGATAAGAGCAGATTAGCTTCCCTTGAACCTCCATGATCGCCTCAGGAGGCGGAGAAACCTCAAAAACTTCAAAAAGCATAGAACCTGAGAGCCTGCGTAGAATGAGGGCAGCATTTTGAGCGCGGATGTGAAATGCCAACACGCCTGAGGCAGAAATGAGCCAAACGGAATGTCGTATACCTCAGAAAAACTGACCTCCATTCCCGAGCTGCAATATATGCGCGATTATCACATCTTTATCGAGCCCTTGAGTGGATTCCAGCAGATTCTTGAGCATCTGAACCACCGTGGACCACTTTTTCTGCATATCTTGTGACGGTAGGATGCTAGGAAATTCTCTGCAGGCATCATACACCAAGCGACAAAGAACGACATCGCGGTCTTCTTCATAGTCCTCCTCTTGAGGAAGTTTTGGGGGTAAAAAAACGTGATGAAATGCGTATAAGGCGTCCTCCAACGAGGGTGGCTCAGGATTCGAGATCACCATAGTGGGTGCACGTCAGGAAGGGACGAAAAGCGAGAGACGGTGTTTTATGGCGACATCCGCTATCGGACACGAGGCCCGGATATGAACTAGTCGTGTAAGAAGCCATGGGCGTCAGTTTATCTTGAGATCAAAGAAAATGAACATACAATCGTTAGGGTCATGATCAGCTCCGTTGAATCGATGAAAGGAGCCGTTTTCACGATAAAACTACACCTTATGAGTAGATTGGAGAATGATTAGACGGTTTTGAATTTTGTCAAGGTAGAGCGCTCACTGTCACCAAATTTAGCATTTGGTTCCGTTATCCGTTCAGGTCAGAGATACACCTGACTGGTCCTCCCACATACGCCGACGCTGGGATGCACCCCAATAGAGGAAATTTACACGCCCGGCGTTGGTATGCATAAGCTTCGTCGCGTTCGTCGTACATTTCTTGATCACCAACGTGCGCTGATAATCTCAGTGCCCGTTTTGTATCAACAGGACCATTTCCACCGTTGACTAGGGCTATTTGTGCGAGTCCAGATCCGATATTGTTCATGGTCGGAAACAAGGCGAGTGCTCACCGAAAAGGGAAAAACGCCGAATATAGGGATGTCGTCATGCAGCGTGTTGACCTCGTTGTCCAACATCCACCAAGGTTCTGCCGGGCTCATTCGCACTCCCATGACGAAGCCGACCCTAGTTCAGAGTCTGCTAAACCGTCCATCACAAACTTATTCAGGTCCCGATGTGCCCAAGAAGGAGTATTATTCCACAAAACAGGAGATGTTGCGAATCGCCGCAGAGGAGGCTGCGAGGAAGCCCAGTGGCGAAGCACCAAGGGTGGTAGAGGTCCGTATTATTTCATGATTTTGGGGGTCCAATATCTGATAGAAATGTGCAGCCAGTGCACTTGCATGTACCGCAAAGGGAGGAAGAATCCGACTCGGATATTGATGTTTTCTTCACCCCCAACACGTCTCCGCGCACCTCGATGGCCTCGACGGGCACGGCAAGAAGAAAACTAAGTCGGAGGTCGCTCAGTTCTACGGACTCGCCAAGACCGACGCCAAAACCTGCTTTGCCAGCGGTTGTGGCCGTTCCATCGACGAGAACGCCATCGACATCAAGTACAAACTACGGTTCAACCCAGGATCGACTTTCGAATCTCAGCATCTCCTCAACAACCCTCGATGCTCACTCTTTATATTTGGACGACACCCCTGATCGCAGCGAAGGCGAGAGAGAGGTTACCTACAACAAGGCTGAGAGTGGACGGTGGAGAAATCAAAGATATGCCGAGGAGGAATGGGCAAAGGATGTTAGGTGGCTTGTTCCCCCTCCCAGCTCGAGTTCGAAGCCTGCATCCACAACGAAAACTCCAGCAGGGACAGGAGGGAGGTCGACAACGCCCGCTTCTCCTCAGACAAACAAGAAAGCACCCAAAACTACCTCGTACGCTGGAGAACAGACCGTTAGAGGCAAGGAACGCGAGAAACCGCGTCCCATTGCTTCCCCTCCATCTGCGCAGCTGCCTCAACAGCGACGCCAACAACCGCATACTTTCTCGGCTTTCGCGTCAATAGCCACTCCTGATACCAGCAGCAATACCACGGCCACGGTTTCTATATCGAAACCCCAGTCGCTTGCAAACGGAAATGCAAGACAGACATCTTCAAAGCCTCATGGCTCCAGTGCGACCACAAGCACAGGTTCAAGGGCGGCCACCAGCACCCCGACGAGCACCAATACCACATCACGGACTTCACAAGGACCGGCCAGTACCTCATCCCAGAAAAACGAGCGTCCTACTTCAGACGCCAAAAAACCGCATCCCATTTCTCATTCAAACAATTCCGACTCTACAAAGAATCGTAGCTCAACTTCGTCGCGGACGTCCCAAGGACAGGCAATTTCTCCACCTAAAAAAAATGATCCCAAACCAACACTTACCCATCGTGGCTCAACAACTTCATCTACCGTACCGCCGCCTACACGCACTCGAAATCCGAAACCCAAACCTATATCCAACATGAACGGCATGTCTGCCTTGATGGAAGAGGACGAGGAAGGCCCATTGACACCTAGGATGGCACACAGAGATATTGATTATGGATATGGCTCGAGCGGTTCGAGCAAACAGGAAGGAGGAGCGAAGAGCACCACCACGGAGCATTCGCGTAGTTTACGACACACATCCAAACCGGACGCTCTACGGCGACGTCGCTCTCGCTCATTAGATTCCCTGTCCAACTCCCAACATTCTTCCTCCATTTCAGGATCCACACTACGCAAACCACCGCAAACCCTCCAATCCGAAGTAAACTCCCTCATTTCCTCATTCTCCCCCGCAGGCGAACGTCCCTCCAACGGAACTCAAGGATACACCTCCCTTGTCCTCCCACGTGCCCCGCCAGCAATGGGTACCGCCGCTGCTGCCAATGCGACGTTCGGGCTTTCCCTCTCACCAAATGGAAAAATCGATTTGACCAGGAGCGGAATCGCACAGACGACCATGGCCACTGTTGAAGTCGTACAAGGACTCGGAGCGTCACGAGCAGGGATATTCGGGTTGTTCGGGAGGAAAAGATCACTTTCCTCAGGTACAGGGCATCCTGGGCCTCTGCCTTTACCTCTAAACGGTGCTCGTCGGGCCAGTGCTGATGCTGGGTTACCTTCTGCGGATGGCTTGAATCCGTCAGTGATAAAGAGACGCACGACACCTTTGGGTTTCACCTCCTACCGTCCGCCTCCTAATCACGTACCCAGTGGAAGCGTGCTAGTGCAGGTGTGGGCTGTTGGGCTGGACGGTGTCGATGGTCGGCTGGTCGGGGTTCGATTTGGCGCCGAGGCGGGGGGCAATCGAAGGAGACAACAACAAGAAGATGCCGGTCAGGAGACGGAACGGGATGATGAGGATACTGAGCACGAAGACGAGGAGGAACAACGCCAGAATGAAGAAACTGATGCCGAGGAGTTGTCAACGGCACAGACGAATCCCTCGACCAAGAAAGGGCCTTTAGCTGCCCTTGGGAGATCGTTGAGTCTACGATTGTCCCGAGGCGGCAGTACCAAACGCAAAGAAAATGGACATCCAAATGGCAATAACCACACCGATTCATCGGCCAGGTCTAAACCCATCTCGCCACCCAAACGCTCATTATCATTCTCCCTGAAGCGAAGTAATACAGCGACATCTAATGCTTCCTCTGCCAAGACCCCTTCGTCTTCCAGTGCTGGTCCAACTCCGAATCCTTCAGCAAAGAGGCCACCACCGAAAACTCGAACGCGTGCAGATGTAGGGTATATCCCAGGGAGGAGTTTTGTTGGCAGGGTGTTGGAATGTGGTTGGGATGTGAGAGATGAAGTTGTGAGGAAAGGAGAGTGGGTAGTTGGGCTCTTAGATGTGCGGAAGGTAATTATCGCTTCTTTTCTCGATTCAGCGAATATGGGAGAAGAAAGCGTTGACCTAAATTTAATTTCCCAACTATCAATCAGGGAGGCGCACTGGCCGAATTCATTGTCGTCGATCGTCGCAGAGTTCACCGCGTTCCTCAGCCTTGGAAAACCGCCCCGCCTGTAAATGACCCTACTGGACCCCTAAGCCCTCTCTGGATCGCCTCCCCCACTCCAACACAGGCCAACTTGAACATCCCATCCACACTCACCCTCGAGGAACTCGCGCTCCTCCCTCTCTCCGGCCTACCAGCATATCGCGCTATTCGCACCTTCATGTTCGCATTTTCCTCTTCCCGAGATGGGACCGCCTCTCCGGGGGCTATGTCATCCCTTGATCGACGTGGTGCTGGGTTTGACTTTGCCAGCTCCGCAGCCTCTTCTTCTTCTTATTCCGACCACCACCCACAGCCTTCTATACGGTCAACTGCAGATCATGACCATTCTTACCGACGTCGAATACTGGTACTCCGAGGACACGATGGTACAGGCGCCATGGCGGTGCAGCTCCTCGTGCAACGCGGCTGGCGCGTTTCTGTACATGTCCCATTCTCCTCTGTACCGTCGCATGCGAGTCAACACGTAGGTGACACGTTTATGCGTGTCATCGAGGATCGAGTGAGAGTCTGGGGCGCCGATGAGGTGATTTTCGACGATGGAGAGGAAGGCGGGGGCGGAGACGACGGTCGTGGTGCAGCCGTGCGAGTGTTAGACTCGTTAAGAGAAGATGGGGACGTATTCGACGCGGTTCTCGACACAGTTGGTGGGAAAGAGGTTCGAGAGGCAGGAGAGAGATTGTTGAGGTCTCCTGGGTTCGCAACAAGCGACGATGTACCAAGCCCACAGAGACGAGGCATTGGACAGTTTACGACGCTTGTGGGCGATGTGCCGGAACGAGTTATTCCGAGTGCGGCGGATAACTTCCGCGCTGGGTTGCGCTCTTTCCGACAGGTTTCTGGGCCACAAACTCAGGATAGTGTGGGGCTAACTGCTAATATCCCCAACGGAGCTGCGGAGGAAGAATACCCCACGGCAGCGAGCCCTGTTAAAGGAATGGGGAAGGTCGGCTATGCATGGGTTAGCGTCGCGCAGGATGTGGATTGGGAAGGAAACGATGTGGGTGAGACGCTTGGTATTGTTGTCCGTCATGCATTGGAAAATGGTATCAGGCCGATTGTGGAGGATGTTGAGGATGCGAAGGGCGAGATTAGAGAACGGGTTGTTTCTTTTGAAAGGACACCTGTCATATTTGTGGATGATGGCCCGCTGAGGGACGGTGGGACGGTTGTGGTTAAGGTTGCCGACTAGGTTTGCGGGACTTATTGTCTCGCTCTTTTTTTTCTTTCCCTTTTTCTTTATGTTTCTGGGGTTATTTTTTTAGGCCAATTTTCTTGAATTCTCCAACAGCATCTCAACGCACGGTTATCAGATACCAATCTTTAACATCCTTCAAACATTCGGACCACGCGCTTACTCGATTACCCATATGCGATCACCCTCATATTTCTTGAACTAGACCACAATCCATAAATCGTCGACTGTAAATTTTTACTGTGTATTTATAATAACCACGTTTTAGCCGCCGTGCCAGGAAGGTTTGCTTGCTTGAATCCTTCAAAATTTCTTCCGAATCTTCTCTCGTGAACTTCATATGAGGGCGAGATAATTAACTGAGGTCGAAAAGAAGCATGGGAAACATCAGTTAATTTCTATCATTGCCCAGCGTTTCAATCCGACTCTTCTTCATCCGAGGTAGTTGCAGAATGGAAAACCGCAGGATGCTTCTTGAGTACTCGACAAACTCTCTCCACAGTCCTGTAACCTTCCGTTGATCCCAACCAGTCGTTTGTGAATTCTATAATGACTCCAAGCTTCGCCAGATCGAACATATCTATATCACCAAGGCCTGCCGTTGGATCTAGCCGGAAGTAATTTTGGGCCGCGTTCCTTAAGCCAAGTTTCAGAACAACGTAAATATTCCGTTTGAGGTCATCCGATAACTCACATTTTTCCGAGCTGCTTCATCCCTTGTCGGTGCCTCATCTCTGTGTCCTGCGCTACACGTATAAGCTGCTCCGTAAACTCGTCGGTGGGATCTGCCTCTGGGTCGAGCGGGAAGAAAGATGCAAGGCCGGTTCCGAGGCTAACAATAATTGGTTGAGTTTTATTTGACCATCGAAGCTTGACTTCGGAAAGGGCATCTTGAATTGGATTACTCGAACCAGAATTTTTAGCGTCCTGGTATGACTGCGACCCTATGCTGACTGGATCTAGATACGGAGATGAGGCCAAAGCGGCGCGGACGATTTCGCAGATTGTCCATTTGTGACCGACTGGAGGGGTTTCAACCGCTCCTCGTGGCGTTGCGTACGACCGTAGGCGGTAGGGCTCTACGTTGGCCGCACCTGCCGTAGTATCAACAGTCGTAACGAAAACCTACAAACCCAGTTGAGGAGTGGTATGGGATGGCAAAAATACCATTGACTTACGTCGGTGAGCATGTGATCAACCGCATCAAGCGTTCCGTTCTTCATCAAAGCACCCGCCTCTCCTGTATACTTCTCCACAACGGCAGCGAGCCTCTCCTCGAAGGTTTTTGATGGTTGACTGACAGCTTTATCTTGCGTCTTTTGGGCGTCAAATTTCCCGAAGAGATTTGCACCTAGTTCTTTGTATACGGACATGGCAGTAAGACAATCCAACCCCATTCGCCCGAGAAGGACAGCGATAAGCCCTCCTGTTGACGTGCCGGATATGAGGTCGAAAATTTGGCAAGGCAAGGGCACAGGGTCGCTTGGACTCCTCGTCAGTTGTCGCATCAGATGGTGAAGCAGGACAAGGCAAGCATAACCTCGAAAGCCGCCCCCATCAATGGCTAGCACGTATTTGGGCCCAGGAGTGTCTTTCGTGCCCGCCTCTGCCTCCCTATAAACGGGATTCAAAATAATGCAACGTACGAGACAATGGATTACTTACCAGACACTATCCCTATTCTTGGTTTGGCGAAGTGGGATCGCCATAGGATCGGACATAGGATCTCTCCCATCCAGTAGGTGTGGAATAGAACTGGTCCCGATTGTTTGAGGTGGCCCCGATGTTGGGGTCGGCGCATCTACATAACAACAAGAGGCATCAGCAAAATTGAATTTAAATAAGACTCCAATTTACTTGACTCAACCTCTAACCTCGCCGTCAACGCTTCCACAAGCTGCTTCACGCTCGGACCAATATTAGGACCTTCCAGGTAATTTTCGGTGTGTAATTGAATGTCGTCGATATTTTCCCATTCCGCCATTGGGACATCCTGAAGACCCTGATTAACGTTCAAGCGAAAGTAAAGGCGTTCTTTGTCATGAAATTGGTCCGTCATCGTCTGGGAAGCTTTTTCACAGTCGACTGCGATCTGTTTTAATATTCCGACGAGAGAATGCGGCAAGCCTTTCTGGAATGGGTCTCGGGCAACCGTTCCAATGACATTTGCAGCACCTGTCCCCAGTGAGACGACGCAAGAAACATTTTGAGAAGGAAAGAGGCGAGCCGCTTCCTGGAGAACATACTGTGTAGGATTGTTACACATGTGTCCCGCATCGATGTAGCGGCGCCTGCTACTTCCCTCTCCGAGTTCAATCGCTTTGAAAAGTGCCGGGGCCGCAAATGTTGCCCGAGCTGCTTCGACGATAGTGCAGTCGTAACTCGCATATCCCGCAGGCTGCCATGTTCGGAATAGAGTTGGTGAAGACTTCGGCTCGGTAGCGCAAACGAAGCTGAAGTAGTCTCAGCAACGGTCACATCGCTAGAAGGGCTATTAGAAATGTACCACTTCGGTCCTTGGTCATTCAATAATCGCATTTCCTTTGCTTTTACTTCATCAAGATGTGTAGCATCCATGATAATTTTGACAACGGCTTCTTCTAGTCGAGATGCTTTGAAAGTGCCGTCTTGCCATTGCCACTTTCTCTCGGAAAAGACGAAACCCGCCAGCCTCTGATAGGTTCTGATAGCTTCGTCGGTGGACATCTCGAGACGGAACAGCAGGATAACTATTAACCTGCAAGGCGGCGAATAAGGGTAAGCCTTCCAAAAAAAATGTATTTGCCAAACTAACCCGCCTGTGCTGGTTCCACCAGCTAGATCGAAGATTTCACAAGGCTTCGGAACAGTTTGCAATTTGTTGCGCTTCTGTATTCGACACATCAACTCTCGAAGGATTATCAGAGCTGATATGCCCCGAAAACCTCCTCCATCTAGAATATCGATGGGTCAACAGGTTTAAAAAACGACTATAATCCAGCTTACCTATGAAGGTCTATTCATCATCAACTGGATAACGATAGTTCACGAAGTCTGCCCTTACCGATGGATAGCAAGCACAAGCTGCGCTTGCTGCCGTCGGGCACTAGTGTTCGAGAGGTCGACATTGTTGATTGGGCGAAAGAGGTTGTGCCACTGGCCAGGGCTGGGCCAGGGCAAAGTAACCTCGTTGACACCATGCATGTTGTGCATGGATGTTCGGAGCAACTTTCTCCGGCCCGGTAACCGGAGACCCTTCTCCTCCTCTCTCGAATCGCGACGCTACTGATTTGCTACTGATGGAGCTTGAGCTTGTAGTCAGACTACGAATATTTCTTTCCTTGATCAGCCCTCAAACTGCAAGTAAGGTGACAGGCGGTTTCGGGCCCTCGAAGTTCCGGACAATAAGTTCCTGGGACCTCCTGATTCAACAGAGATGGCAAGATATGAACTGTCAGTGAAGTTGTCCTATTTCAAATTTGTGAAAGCTTTACTAAAGGGGAATGGTCGTTCAGAGTCAATGTCTCCGTTGACCATGGACCGCATACGTGATACATGCCTACTAAGCCCTTGCTATGCAGGGTGCATTTGGAATGTCAGCGTGCCCTTTCAAACCGAAGTGATGGATAACGAGTAAGTTCGGAACTTGGAAATGCCAGTGGACAAGCATGGCTTTTAAATTGTCTTAAGATCCTCAGTCTGCTGGATCGAGATTGTCCCCTTTAAATTCGTCTCCTTTCTAGAAAGTCGAATTGCGGGCTTGAAGTCATTCGAACCGTTCTCCCACTTTTCAAGCCTGACCATGACGCATGACGGAAGAGATGGTATTTATAAGTATCGAATTTTGCAACTCGCCATCGCAAAGACTCCGAAGCGACTTTCCTGAATGACTTCTCCTGTTCGAAAAGACACTTATCGTCTCAGAAGTGGGGATCCCAACAGCCCCAATGCTTACCTTTCGCGCGGAGCCAATGGCTCAGGCTTGGTTGTTGTGGAACAACTAGATGCATCAAGTGCTTCCCAGAAGGTGCGTATATACCTATTTATTTTTCATTACGCATAACTTAATTCACCATGGACGCAGTGGGATATTTCTCCTGCTACAGATGGGGACTACACGATCACCGCTTTCGGCAACGAGACTCATGTTTTGCGCGCTGATAGCGCCGGCGAACTAGTTTGTTCCCCAACCAGGCGCAAAGTTACCTGGACATTGGAACCAAGAGGACAAAATATCTATGTGTTAGACCCCGCCTTTCTTCCCAATTTCAATTAATCATACTTACTTGAGTAGCGTCGGGAATACGGGCAGCGCCCTCGTTGTCAATCTTTCTCAGCTCGGTCATGTCACAGCTGCAACCCGCAATGTAGGCTTCGCTTTACTGGCCTAGGCACGCTATATTCCTGTTTTTAATTTCTCGACAATAGAACAGAACCACCCAACGTTGGATCCTTGACCCTGACCCCTCGATGCCAAATGTAAGTGTGCATCCTGAAAATTATGTTGGACGGCTAAACCCACACTAAACCTCTTACTCGCGCGTTTGCATCCGTAGGTCAGCAATAGTCTCACTGTCGTTTGGACTGGTAGACGCGTTGGTGGCGGAGGTGGAGCAGCATTTGACGGCTCACATAGTGTTGCTGGTGCACGACTCCGAGAAATTCGCCTGTGGATTGATTTCTGCATCAACGGGATTCAGCTTGTGTACGACTTTCAAGGTCAAACTTTTTCAACTGGCTGCTGGGGTAGGCCCTGGGGCGTCGGAACTCAAAAATCCTTTTCGCTGCGTCCGGGAGAGTTTATTACGAAGGTGGAAGGGCGGTGCGGATGGTATATCGACCAGCTGCGGTTTATCACAAACACCGGTAGGCGACAATAGATGATTGTATTCCAGTTTTTCAGGTTAACATCAATTCTCCCATCATCTGCAATGTAGGAAGGCAATCCGATAGATTTGGCGGACAAGGCGGAATCTATTTCGAGTGGTTACCTCCCTCGCCGACCGCTGGTCTTGGATGGTTCACAGGAGCAAGGTACACATCTATTTCTTACCAACTTTCCTTCATCGAACTGATTCCTCCACAGCGCTTCCTATGTAGATTCTCTCATCCCGCATTTCATTCAACAGGCGTGATGACCAATGTTTTTATTACATTGAATGGTTGCCCATTTCACTCGACAACTGCTCTTCATAAAGAAACTTGGAGTGTATTCCCGCTATCCCAGTTTGTAACGTCCCTACCTCCCAACAATTCATGTATCGTAGGTAGGGGAACCTCGCAGCGCAAGTTGGAGTCAAATGATTGTCGCCCTCGGCTCTATCCTTCAAGTCAAATATAACCACTGAGAACAAATCTAGACCCGAAATCATTCGGAGAACGAGTCTATGTCAATTCATCTCCTTATGCCCGGAGACAACGACTTTGGAACGGTTCCGGAATGCTCGTTCCAGCGAAGGAGTGCTTGAGAAGACGCCACGATAAAAGTATAATAAAACTAGCGGAGGGAAATTACGATCTCGCTGCTTCAAGTTGACTCCCACCTGAAGGCCTGCCTGACCGCCAATGCAAAAGCCAGGTCAAAGCCCAGTGGAAGTACCACCACCGCCTATCAATCTCAATTCTGCTTGTGCATCGGGGCTCAAAGCATTTTTTATTTTCAATCTTTTCCCAAGCCCCGTTCTTCTGCCATGGGTGATCGTATAAAAACAGAGAGGAAGCCAAGTTTCCATTATCCGATATTGTACAAGCGTCATTCCATTTAAGTATACTTCTCGCCCCTGGAACTCAACGAGTAGTACTTCACCATCAGCGGCTAGCCGTTCCGAACCCATACACCCTCATACGGAAAGACCGCACTGGAATCGAATCGCAGACTCCTTTCGGAGAAACCTGCAATGTTGCTTGTACAGTCGCCCCTGTAGTTGAAAGCCCTGACGTCGGTCATCCCCATAGCCGCCTGAACTGCTTCGACCGGGCTGCGGGGGTTTGAGACGGTGTCCAATTCGTCTGTCAAGCGCAGTGGCCCATTAATTTGAGGCCTACGTCGCGAGAAGAAGCGCCAATTATCGTCGAGGAGAACACGGACGTAAAGATCAATTTCCTTGTTGTTACGCTGTGGCACGATTGCCCCAACCACCAACTGTCCGTTCGTCGTGAAGCAGCTGATACGCTCGGCAGGGTTCTGCGCTTCCCAGTCGTAACATTTCCGCATTATTTGCAAGGTAGTCAGGGGAACGGGCTGATTCTGGCCTACCCTGGCGACTACCCTAGTGTCAGGTGCGTGGATTTCGACGGTGTAGTCCTCGATTAACTGCCACTGCCAGGGCCTCGACTGTGCTACCTGCGTCGTGATATTAGCGGCCTGTTCAGAAATATAATAGAGTACACACCTGAAGGTTGCTGACAGTATCCGCCCACAACCTGCTGTGCGCTGCAGAAAAAAAGTCGCTCGTTATCTGGCTGATGAGCGGTCCTTGGGCATAATCAACCATGATGATTTGCCTGCCATTCCTTGGAGGATCTAGACGGTAATACTGCTGAGACGGCCTGAAAAGTCGTCAATTAGGTGCTCGTCCAACAAGGTCATCCAAGTGCTGAAGGTGACCTACCCTGCTCTCCTAATGCGGTCGGCCACACGTAAATCCTTGATACGTGTACCGGTCGCGACAAGCTGCGTCTGTGCAACGAAATTTCTAAGCCTTGCTTCCTGAATCTGGTTCTGGAGAGCCGATCCAAGGCTTGCTATCATGTCGTCGATGGAAGTAACCGTGGGCGATGAATAATCGTGTCGATTTCTCAGTCCCATACCAAGACTGACGAGGGTAACCTCCGCGTCGTTGCCAAACAAGTCCAATGCCTCCGTGTAGGCGATCATGGAGGGATTGCTGAAGCCGGATGCATTGGCCGCCTGGAAGAGGGACTGCGCTTGCAACTCGAACGGGGAAAACAAACGTGGGCAAGATACAGTTCCAACTGCAGCTTCCCATATTTGCCAGCGATGGCCTGGGACAATTTCGGGATCCCTCACAGGCTTGGGGTCTGCGTAGGAACGAATTCGATAGGCATCTTTGTCGTCGACAGCGTTGGCGGAGACAACAGTGACAAATGTCTATATTCAACAGCGTTAGGTTACAGGCTCGAGAATGACATTGCGAGAGTAGACCCACTTTGCATCGCCTTGTGTGTGTATCATTAGCTTGCATGAAGAGACGCTCTGTGGCAGGCTGAACGCTGGTGTCAGCGTTATTCTGCACGAGGGTCTGCAGGAGCTGTCGAAATGAATCGGTATTGAAAGCGTTCGGGCTTGCTAGCGTCGCAGCAAGATCCGCAAGAGAGTTTATGCCGCTGAAAAGTTTCTCTTCCAATTGATCATACGCCGCGATAGCATTGCTACAGCTCATACCAAGCCGACCCACGAGAATGGCAATGAGGCCACCAGTTGCCGTGCCGCATATGAGGTCAAAGACTTCGCAAGGACGAGGCGTTACGGGATAAGTAGAAGGATCTGATGCTTGCATTCTCTTCATGAGTTCGTCAAGAACGAGGAGTTGCACGCGACCTCTGAAACCGCAACCATCGAGTGAGAGTATCCTGGCAACTGGGAAGTGAAGAAAACTTAGCGCTCCCAACACTGATTGGCCGATATCGTGGTACTTACCTTTCCCCATGTTGAAGGAACGGCGTCAAATTGGTACCACGGAACAGCTGAAATAAATAAGCTAACACCCTCGTCACCCCATAAGGAAGATGCTTCGCAATTGTTATTGGGATTGATATCGATGAGTCGATAAGGCCGTCTGACCATGGGCTACTAGGATTTTTCCGCGCAGCATGTCTCGTTAGACGGATCGGCGGTTTTGTCGCTTTCACTGATGGTGTACAGAGTCAGAGATATGAAATACGAAAAAGGAAAGGTCAACGTGCCCGGAAACATTCCGGACACGCCAAACCACGACAATTGAATGTCCTCACCACCAACTCGCCACCAGGTGAATGTTTGAACTCGTTCAAGGATGGAATTGGAGCTAACGCGATATCAATGACACCACCTCAATTTGGGCTGACTTGAGGAATGTCAATGAACCGAACACTGTCAAGCTGATGTGATGGATAATCGATTAATCTCTGAAGTTGGGATTTGGAACTGTCAATGGAGGAGGCTTTGTTCATACGAAGATCACCGGTATGTACTAAGTTTGGCCGAAATTCCTTGATAAAACGCAGCCTTATTCAGGTTTGCCGTCATTGCCTATGAACACAAAGCACTTGCTGCTCGCGCTCGATTTTGCATTAAAAATATACAAAAACGGTGAGGGGCTTTAAATTCGGTGTATATCCTCGACGGCAGAGGTAATCACATATGCCATAGAATATCGATAAAGACAACCTAATTGTTATAAGTCATTGGCGATTTTGTCGCGTTCTGATCAATGGCTTCTGTTCGTCTTCCTCTGATTCCACAGGGAACCTACCGTATCAGAGGTGCCAATGCCGCCAACGCCAATGCTTACCTCGACCGTCAAACAGATGGTTCTGTAACCTTGCAAGGGTCGAATTCCGGTCCTTCTCAGCAGGTGGGTATCTCATATGTCACCAATTCTGGTTGCTGAAGCATTAAACAATCTACACAGTGGAATATCTCTCCTGCGGCGGACGGAGATTATAGAATCGCGTCTATTACTAACGCTAACCATATATTGCGTACCAATGATGTTGATGCGCTCGTTTGTCTCCCGACAAGGCGCATTTTCACCTGGACCATCGAACCTAGACGCCCCGACACCTTTGTGTTTGTGCCTTCCTTCTCTTGTTGTTTCGCTTCATTGATAGTGCGATAGGATAGGAATTGCGTCCAATACTTTGGCCATTACAGCTCAAGATGCTCGTGTAAGTCCATTTTTTGTCCACTTTTATTTATCTCAAACCTCTTTTTTGAAGGTCGTAGCTGCGCCCCGTAATGTAAGCCTGTGTGGGCGTCAGAGCCTTGCTTACCTGATCCTTGGTAACAGAATAGAGATATTCAACGTTGGATCCTGGATCCAAATCCTCTGGCTTCAGATGGGGTTCGTTTGTCCTTAATAAGTACCACGCGCATGTTGACCTCACCCCCTTTCTCCATAGACCGGCAATCCAGCTAGTGGAGTGAGTGGTCTTTCCTTCCGCTATGGGTAGACCTATTGACATGTATTAGACCGTCCCGATATTCCATAACGGAGTTGGGGTCATCGTGAATGCCAATGGTCCAGGAAGGTTGCACGTCCTTTCCTTCGAGAGCATTGGTGGGTGCCCAAACGTGGTCGGTTACACCGAAACCAACTATAGCGGCACCACTCGGTTCCTCATTTCCCACTCCTACACATTTGAGCGCTACGCATTCTACTGGCAAGGGACTGGTGCAGCCACTTACGGAAGGGGAAACTCACTGGTTGTTAAAACGCCCTTGGGCAACGGCTGGGGCACTGCAGCGATAGTTGGATGGAATGCCTCGAATTTCGTCACTGGCGATGTCAGCGCTCGGGTACAAACTGCTGTTTTGAGAGACGGGATGATTACAGCATTTATCATCTCAGAAGAAGCAGCCGTGCGTGCTTACACTTGCACACTTGATATATTTCTTACTTTATCTACATAGGTGGCCAGCAGTGTTAGCGTCATTTCTACTTTTTCTGTTCTATGAGCTTGCTGACACTCCGTAGAATGCCCTTTTGTTCCAGAACGGAAACGGCGCTGTTGTTTCGGCAACTGGTCCGGGGAAGCTGCACGTACTTTCTTTCCAAAGCAACGCCAGATGGTCCAACAGGGTCGGTTACGTTGAAACAACCCGTACTGGCACCACCCGATTCGTTATTTCCCATGCCTACACATACGAGCGCTATGCGTTCTACTGGGAGGGCAGTGGTCCAGCTAACTATGCAAAGGGCATTTCCCCTCAGGCTCTCCGAAGACCTCTCGGCAACAGCTGGTCGAATGCAGCAGCAGCCCATTGGTGGACGACAGACTTCGTCACGGAGAACGTCAATGCTCAGGTGCAGAATGCGATTGTCAGGAATGATGTGGTTACAGCTTTCATCATTCCCGAAGCTTGAGAAATCGCAGATCAAGGGGATGTTTGGAGAGAAGGCAGTGGGTTGATTAGCAGAAATTCCGCAATTGCAACATTGTGCACAGTCTGGCAACCATGATTGAGGAATCGTACGCAACGCCACGGAGGCATTGAGATCCTCCCAATCGCTCATAATTGTGTTAATCCATCCGTACATATCTAGATCCTGTCAACACCGGTCCCTTCCGCAGGACGTCAAGCGTTCGAGTGCACAACAATAAAGCCTCGTGAACTTCGGAACCGACCTTGTATTTTTTCCCCATTCAACGCAAAGCGAATCCCTCAAGCGGGTTTGTGGAGCAGCCTATCACTGTATAGACAAGACCGGGATCGGAAATGAAGCATCAAGGCGAATGTCAAAGTTATGGATGACCATAATTAAGCGCCTTCAGGAGTTGGCTCAGAACCTAATGGCAGAACAAGGGAAGTCTCTCCTTGATCCTGTCGGAGGAAAAAAAGAAACCGCAAAAAGAAGTGTCAATGCAGAACCTCGTGCTCCATCGTCATTTCATTCCCAGAACGGTGACAGGTCGAGGTGTCATCCTAAAAGCACGGACAGTGCCAGGCATCAACGGGATAGGTATCATGATCAACTCTCATCCTTAAACCTATGTGTAGCCACATGCGACAGCCTCGTGAGTGGAATGCTTCCTTGTTTTGAACATTTTGAGCATCAATTGGAAGGACAGAATAACACGTTCGAGGGGACGAATTAGAAGTGAGCACAAACAGCGAATTCAATTCTTAGACGGTATAAAAGTACCGTTGTCACTTGCTGTTAATTGAGGCAGAAGGGGCTTCACGCCCGTCAAATCGCCGCCTTTTTTCTCCTCATAGGATTCCTTATCGAAAAATAAGTGAATGGCCCCTGAAAGTATTATGATAACGCAAACTCACTTGAAGTTTCTCGTATGCGGCAAAAACGGACTCCTTCCCATCTGGCGTCCTCAACCAAACGTTGGTAATCTCTACGATCAAACCTTCATTCATATAGTCCGCGAGATTCAGGTCGCCGAGTCCCTGAGGTGGGTTAAACCGAAAATAATCGTCTGGTCGCCTCCTGCACGAAGAGCCTGTCAGATGAACCACACATCCCAAACAAAGGGGAAACCATCACCATTTAGCAAAGCGCCTCGAAGCGTCTACATCAGCACGTTCCGAGTCAGTGGCAACCCGAACGAGCTGTTTCGCGAAATGCTCCAGGCGGTCCTTTGTCGTCCCGATGTTGTGAAGTTTGTGTCGCAACTTCTCCACAACCCTAGTCAACTTGTTATCGTGGTCTGATTTGACGAATGTGTCTTCGGAGTCGGTAAGGAGCGAAGCCAATCCAGTCCCAAGGCTGAGTATCACATATTCATATTTCGAGGGTGGCCAACGTAGCTCTGCTTCTTGCAATGCTTCCAATGTAGGATTGTTGAAACCGGATGCACCGGCATCTTGAAACAATTGCGATTCAATCTCGAGCGGCGAAAAATAGGTAGGGGCGGCGGAGGTGGCACGCGCAGCCTGGCAGATCGTCCAGTGATGACCAACGGGCGCACTATCTACCCCCTTCCGAGGGGTTGGATAGGACCTGAGGCGGTACGCCTCAACACCAGCGGAACCGGCTCCTGCTGAGGCCATCGTCACAAACGTCTAGATCCCAAAAATAAATTTAATGGTAAAATCTATGAGTGAGATCAGACCAACATCTGCGCTTCCATGAGCTATGGGGTCTGGGTTTGACTTTGGCGCTTTCAGCAGTGTCCGTTCGTCTCCCGTATATTTCAAAACCAGGTCAGCCAAGAGACTTTCGAATGCCGCAGACGGAAATCTTTCTCCTTTGATCATATTTCCCCACATCGCGCCTTCGTCCTGCCCAAACACACTCGGTCCCAGCTCCTTGTATGTTGAGATCGCGGAGGGGCAATCGAGGCCTAGTCGGCCGAGAAGCAGGGCGATAAGTCCTCCCGTAGAGGTGCCGCAGATCAAGTCAAAAACCTGGTAAGGTGAGGGGACAATTTCCTCGTCGGGATCATCTACAAGCATCCGCATGATGTGATTTAGTATGATCAAACACGAAAGCCCTCGGAAGCCGCCACCATCCACGGAAAGGATATACTTGCGAACTGAAATGTACATCAGGTCAGCAGGAGATGGATCTGAATGTTTGAACGTTACCTTTTGGCATCGTCGCGTTGGTAGAAACTGTTATTCTAATAAGTTGTGGTTGGATAAGTGTCGCGAAATCGATGTTGGCAGCTGCAATCTTGTCAATCGATCCGACAGGCCGCGCCGGCTTTTCCATTGAAGGTTAATAAGTACACCTTTCAGGAGCTGCATCAAGGCAGATTCCATCTCGGCCATCGCCCCACCAGACTTGTGGCGAGAAAACCCTCAGCTTCTCTTGAGTGATATGAGCGACGACGGCCATGACGAAGACTTGGAAGAATCTAGGTGTAAGTGTGCTGCTTCCTCGCCCTGGTTCGGTTACCATTAACCAGACGCTTATTAGCATGCTTTGTCCTCTCCATCGATGGTGGGGGATTCAGAGGGCTTTCGTGCCTCCTCATCCTCGCACATCTGATGCAGGAAATCGGACTTGATGAAGACGTTGTTCCGCGACCGTGCCAAATTTTTGATCTAATATGTGGCACCTCTACCGGAGGGTTGATCGCCATTCTTCTTGGAAGATTTGGGCTGAGTTGCGAGGAAGCGGTCGACGTCTACAAGGAGATCGGTGCGACAATGTTTGGTGGTGAAGCAGACTTGGGAAAAATATGGGGAAATATCATCCACGGGGAACAATTTTCGTCTGCCATGTTCGAGAAAAAGTTGGAGGAAATCGTTGCTCGCTATACTGGAAGCAAGGACACCTTGTTAAGACCCGCCAAAAGCTCCCCAGACACTGTTGTTCACGAAAGCACTCGGGTGAGGCTTTGAATCATGATGACCTTGCAGATGGACGCGCTTACCAGGTTTGGCAAACCTCGCAGACTTTTGTCACTATCGTGTCGAAAATCGGTGCCGCCGGCACAGACGCGTATCGTATCCGCTCCTATCCTCGTCCTCCAGATGAGGTTGATCCCGCTCCCTATGGTCACAAATGGTCCATATTCGAAGGCGTTCGTGGAACCTGCGCGGCTCCGATGTACCTTTCTCCACTCAAGATTCAAAAGGGTCCTGCGACATACGTATTCCAAGATGCGGGATTTTCAGGTTTCAACAATCCTGCTTCCGTGGCCTTGGACGAGGCGGAAAAATTGTTTGACGTAGATGATGTGGAGATCAAGCTTATTAGCTTGGGTACTGGTCTGAGAAGCCTCACAGGCGACGGTGGCAAAGGCACCAAGGCCGAAGAGGGCGATATCAATGGGGTGATGCAAATGATCCTTTCCAGCGTGGGCAACACAGTCAAGAATATCCAAAATGCGCCTCAAGTTGCTAAGCGACTTGCTAAACAACTCCTCAGTGTTGCGACCGATACGGAGCTCACGCACTTGCATACTCATGAGCAATTCGAACGAGAGTACGTGCGTCTGCTCGAAATTTTTTGATTGGTGGCTTATAGATACTCGCCGCCGCTTCATTCAGAGGTCGACGACAAGATTATTTCCGTTTCAATCCTCCTCGAGGGTTGGGAGACATCAACTTGACGGACTGTAAACAAGAAGTTGCGATCGCTTCCATTACAGATGCTTGGTTGAGATCCCCAGCGGGTCGAAAGGGCATATCTTCTCTCGTGAACCTTATGAAGGCAAGTACGCTTATCTGTATTATGGCTGGATGTTGCATTAAACGAACGATAGCCTCACTATAGTCGGAAACGAGACCAAGCAAATGAGTAGATTCGATAGAAAGTGAAATAGAAATATCCAACATGCCCGTATGACGTTAACCCAATTTCTCGTCAGTACTTGAATGCCTTGAAAGCACAACCGTCTCCCAGGCCCGCCGTTCCTTAGGAGAGAGAATGCTACTTGGCCCACCACAATCCTTCAGACGCTTGTTAAGCGCATCCAACACGAGTTCATACTGAGGTTCAACATCTTCAGGGACCCACCCTTGGAGAAGATCAATGACATGGCACGCCCAAATCTTCACCTCCCTCTTAGCACCGGCATCTAGAGGTTGCATCCCTGTCGTAGTCGATTCTATAGTTGGAAGCCTTCCTTCCATAGCCATGACAATTTCCAAGGCAAGGCGTCTATATGTAGTATGTGGGGGCGTTTCTCCATCACTCCTAGCTATCGTCTTGATGAGATCCCATAAATTGTTGGCGTCTTCCTCCTTCAACCGTCTGAGGGAAATAAGGTCCTTGTAACATAAAAGAAATTGGATAACGAGGTCTACAAGCTAAAGATCAGATTAAATAAATGGATAAAGAGCGGGCGAACGGACCTTCAGGCATCCCAAGGACATCATATAACGGCCAATAAATAAAAAGTGGAGGGTCCGTACCCTGTGGTGCCTGCTTCGTTCGGGTATTGAGAAGACGGACAACGGCATCCAGATGACTTGTCCCGAGCTGAGGAAATAATCGACACTTTTCCTCCAAGTATAGCGCTAAGTTCACTTCACGTCGGTCAGCTATCGCCGTGGAGTTCATCACTTCAATCGAATGAAAATACGCCTGCGCATCTTTATTAATCTGCAGCACAACCTGTGCACTTTCCTCTGGTAGAATGCTCTTGATGCAATGGTATATCGAGAAAACCATATTTACCGAGTTTTCGAGGTGCTTGTCAATCCACACAAGTCCGCGAACCATGTCGTTAGAACGGTGTGTGGGGTCTGTCCGCTTCTTCATCGCGCACCAAGTCTTGTCTGCATCTACCCAAGTCTTGTCTTTGAAGAAAGGTGCGTCTCGTTCAGCATGGAAAGGAGATCGAAAAGCATTGCTCAACCGTACGAATCGTGCAATTAAGCGATGGACTGCCCACGCTTGAGGTGATTTGTATGGACAGCGAGCAGCGCGGGGGTCAGTGCCGAAGTAGTTTTGACAAGATGGGAGGAATGTAGCGATGACGACGAAGAGAATTGCGAGTCCAGCGACGGCCGTCACGAAGGAAGCGACAATGTAGTTCAGATTCCATAGGAGATCGAGGAGACCGAGGAAAAATAAAATGAGGGAAAGTTGGAGCAAAACAGGAAGTGACAATAGAATGTTTGGAACCTTCCATGCCATTAGACCGTCATAGCGAAGCTGGCGCACCGAAATGCCCACTACAGGAGGGAGACGTGTATACCGTTGATATTCACGCAGCCATTGGCTGCACAGAATACCGATCAGAACCGTAGCAAGGCTAAGGGATAGGCTCATGAACCAGAAAATGTTTAGGCGGATATCCAAGGCAGATGGGGTGAAGGTCGGTGGAGTAGGAAGGAGAGGATTAGCTGTGGCATTGCCCGCGTTCGCACTGCGAATTTCAAGCAAAACTTGCTCTAGGAGCCAATTAGTCTGTGAAATTGGGTCTTCTCGCAAATTCTTATAGGAATCGATGATAAAAGCGGTAACCGTTGCAGCGAGGAGCCCGGCCTGCAAGCAAAGCAGCATGAGCGAGAGTAGAGCACGTAGAAGGATACCCACGAATATGAGCAACTTTTCCACTTGATCCCTCCATCCCTTGCAGAGATCATCGTCATAGTCTTTGACCTTTTGATAACATCGTTCCCATGGATCGCCTTCTTCAGGTATCGCATACTTTCTTGGTTCGCCTAGAAGCCAGCGCTCTTCTCCATCCCATATATGAGCCTGTCCGTGAGTCAGACTGGAGGTCAGAAAGCTACCAAAACACACTGGCCTTATCAGGGGCATTATGGGGGGCAGTTATATTGGCGTCTGGAAGACCAATGGTGACGGTGGGCGTAAGGGCCATGCAAGTGCATTTGTTCGAAGGACAGGATTTTAATATCCATGGGGAACGTGGCCGTTGACCGTTGACGTGAGGATCATCGATCAACGATCAACGTCAAGACAGAATTGGCGATAAACAAATACCTATATTTTTTGCTTCCGCCAACATGCTCGCTGCAGATGATCCCTTCTTACCTCTCCTTGAAGAAACATTCGATTTCAACTATGACCCCAGCATATACCATAAAACTCGAGCTAATCCTAATGAGGCCCTATTCCCTGATTCTCCACCGCTCAACTTTCATGACCGCCACATCGGTTCCAACCTGGTTTTAAAACGGCTGGTCTACATTCCTTCTCTTGCATATGCACTGTCAAAACTGTGCGACGAATTAATAGAAGAGTTTCTAGGGAATGGTGACAAGTTCCACATAGAGGATTTCAGGGTTGACTCTGATTACGGCGTCACATTTGAGGATTCTGAGGCAGTGGGTGAGTATTACATGCTCAACGTGGGTCACCTTTGCCACAAATTCGCCTCAAAAATCCTTCTCCATCCTCATTGTACCTCTTGGTCATCACTGTTCTCCATGGACTATAAAAGCCAGACCGCATTTCTTACTGAAGGTTGGCTCCAATTCAACCGCAACGTCGAAACTGGAGATGTGTTCGTCAACGATGAGGTTAAACTCGGCATCACTCAATCTCTACACGATAAGCTGGTCGATATTAATCGGAGACATCCCCATCTTGCTACCTGGAATTTTTTTGCTATGACGGACATCGCAATTGGGTTGCTTCGTAACCAAGTCAATGCAGAAGCGGACTTCATCTGGGATAATTGTCGCACTCTCGGATTCCAAACCAAGTCTTGCTCGACTCTTCCTATCGATGCCACGAAATTCGTTGCGCGACTTGTGCCGGCATTGAAAGCCAGGAGAGCAAGGATTAGCAAATCGTCGGCCACACCCAAGGCCATAGCAAAAGTTTCCAAGTTCATAGAACCATCGAAAACAGGTGGAACCTCGAAGCGGCGACATCGCTACCGTCCAGAGTTTCGACATCTCCTCCAACATGTGCGCGTCCAACCCCTCCTTACAGCACTTTTATATTGACACTCGTATATTTTCAGGCCTGGGCTAAAGCTGTCGAAAATGACGGCACCTTCATCATCCTTACTTGTGGACGCTACGAACGTATAGGGATCCGCCACCGAGCATCGCAAACGCTTTACCTTTCTGGATTGATTGACCCTATCAATACCCAAGATCCTCGTTACAGAAAACTTCATGTTGCTCTCAATATGGCAATAGTCCGAGACGTGTTGGAACGCCATGAGCTTGCCACGATACCTGGCACCAAACGCGCAGCAGAGGAAGCTGACATCGAAGATTCGCTGCCTCCCACCAAACGACGGAAGGCCGCCATGGTGTCGCTACTCAAAGACGAACCGAAGCACTCAGAGGTGACTGCCTTTTCTCTTCCCCTTCGCGGTTGTTCTCATGTTTCGTATTTCTTTTTCAGATTATAAGAGAGATTGGCCCTCGAATGATCGCCCTCGTAAACCTCAAATATGGTCCGTTTTGCTCTCCTATTCCTGCTTCCTTTATCCGGATAGGCCCTTCTTGTGCACGTATTTTTCAGCCAAAACTAATTCGAACGGAAAAATTGAAGCGAAAGTACCTTGCGCATGAGTATTTCACCCTCGTCTTGGATGCACCACGAGGCGAAGGCTCTACCGGTATCGTATATCCTGCCGCCTTGGAAGCGCAAGTCAAGCTTCCTTCGGGGGAAGTTTCCACTATCAAAACGTCAAACCTGGTTCTGAAATTGGCGTTTTCCAAAGACCAGCAGAAGCAGCTTCTGCATGAATTCGGGATTTATTTCCATCTTGCACGGAAGGAAGTTAAAGGCATCATCCCTGTTCACGGTATATTCCGCGACTCGGACTCCGGAGTGGTGGCTCTATTAATGGACAATGGTGGCCAGAACCTCAGACAGCGTGAAATGGAGCGAACTGGACAAGCAATGCCGCTTCAAGTAAGCTTGAGTCAAGAAGAACGGTAAATTCCCCACGAACATTATCACATTTATCGCTTCTGAACTGGTTCTCTGAAGTGCCGCATTCACTGCGATATTCAAGAGTATCCACGAAGCTCGTGTTCGGCACATGGATGTCAGGGCAGACAACCTTCTTGCCAATCCTATTACTGGCGAAGTCTTCGTCATCGACTTCGATCTTGCGGAAATTGCAGGCTCGACCATATATTCGGTCCGTCCAAATTATGACATCGAGATGCAATGTCTGCAGAATATTTTCGATAAGAAGTACGAACGGATGAACTATGCTCAGTATCGATGATGTTTTGGCCTGCTCAAGAACTAAACAAATTCTCTAGCCAAGCATCGCGTCAGGATATAGGGGAATCATTGGATCTTATAATTACTGCAACCGTGGTCGATGACAGTCGCACGCCGAGATCTCGCTCCCAGACTATTGTCTTCTCCGAGTCGTGAAAGTGAGCGAACAAGGTAAGATGTCCGTCTGCATCTTCTTTGTAATTGTATATAATATATACATCCTATGCCTTTATAATGATCATGAACTGAATGCTTCCAGCCTCGCCATGGGAAACGTGGCGGTCGATGTGAGGATCGTCGATCAACCAGACGGAACTAGACGGAAATGGCGATAAACAATTGTTGATCTTTTGCTCCCGCCAATTGCCCGCCAACATGCTCGATGCAGATGACCCTTTCTTACCTCTCCTTAAAGAAACATTCGATTTCAACTACAACCCCAGCATAGCCCATAAACCTCGACCTAATCTTGATGAAGTTCTGTTCCCTGATTCTCCTCCGCTCAACTTTCACGACCGCCACATCGGTTCCAACCTGGTTTTAAAACGCCTGGTCTACATTTCTTCTCTTGCACATGGACTCTCAAAGCTGTGCGACGAGATGATAGAAGAATTTCTAGGGAATGGTGACAAATTCTACAATGACAATTTCGAGCTTGATTCTGACGACAAGGTCAATTTTGAGGACTCTGATGCAGTAAGTGAGTATTACAGGGCCAACGTGGGATACAATTGCCACAAATTTGCCTCAAAAATCCTCCTCCACCCTCAATGTGCTTCCTGGTCATCACTGTTTACCATGAGCTATAGAACCCATACCCCATATCTAACAGAAGCTTGGCTCCAATTCAGGAGCGACACCTACGACGGAGACTGGTTTATCAGTGATGAATATGGACAAAACCTGGAACTCGATATCAATCAATCTATACGGGACCGAGTTCTCGACATTCACCGTCGATATCCTCGCCTTGCCACCTTCAATTTTTTCGCCATGACAGATATCGCCACTGGGTTACTGCGCAACCAAATCAATTCCGGGGCGACCTTCATCTGGGATAACTGTCGGACTATTGGATTCGAAACCAAGGCTTCCTCGACTTTGCCTCTCGATGCCCCCAAAGTTGTTGCGCAACTTGTGCCGGCATTGAAAGCAAAGAGAACAAGGATTACCAAAACGTCGGGAGTATCTAATAGCAGCCCAGTGGCGATAGCGAAGGTCGCAAAATCTGTAGAGCCAACGAAAATGGGTCGGACCTCAAAGCGACGATACAGATACCGTCCAGAATTTCGACATCTCCTCCAACATGTGTGTACCTAACCCCTGCGCAAACCACTTTCATTGTTGACACTGGTACATTTCAGGCCTGGGCAAAAGCTGTCCTGTTCGACACCACTTTCATTATTCTTAATTGTGGACGTTACGAGCGCATAGGAATCCGCCACCGCGCGTCCCAAACGCTTTACCTTTCTGGATTGGTTGACCCTGTTAATACCCAAGATCCTCGTTACAGAAAACTTCACGTTGCCCTCAATCTGGCAATAGTTCGAGACGTATTGGAACGTCATGATCTTGCTACGATGGTGGGCACCAAACGCACAGCCGAGGAGGCTGACGTCGAGGAATCGCTGCCTACCGCCAAACGACGGAAGACCGCCATGCCTACAGATGAACCGAACCACTCAGAGGTGATTTCTGCTTCCCTTCTGCGTTTAATGGTTGAACTCATTGTTTATGTTAATCATTGAGATTACAAAGGAGATTGGCCCTCGAATGATCGCTCTCGTTAATCTTCAATATGGACCATTTTGCTCTCCTACTCCGGCATCGTTTATCCGGATAGGCCCTTCTTGTGCGCCTGTTTTTCAGCCCGAATTAATCCAAATGCAAAAATTGAAGCGAAAGTATCTCGCGCACGAGTATTTCACGCTCGTCTTGGATGAACCAGGAGGCGAAGGTTCTACCGGCATCGTACATCCTGCCACCTTGGAAGCACGAATAAATCTGCCGTCGGGGGAAGTTTCTATCGTCAAAAGCTCAAACTTGGTTTTGAAGTTGGCATTTTCAGAGGACCAGCAGAAGCGGCTTCGGCATGAATTTGGGGTGTATTCTCACCTTGCACAGAAGCAGGTCAAAGGAGTTGTCACCGTTCATGGTCTATTCTGCGACTCGGACTCTGGAGTGCTGGGTTTATTGATGGACAACGGCGGGCAGAACCTCAGGCAGCGGGAAATGGAGCGAACTGGAGAAGAACTGCCAGCACAAGTAACTTTGAGTGAAGCGGAATGGTAAACTTCTTTTTGAATGTTTAATCTTCGTTACTACTGAAGCAATTTTCTCAGTGCTGCTTTCACTGCGATATTTAAGAGCATCCACGAAGCCCGTGTTCGGCACCAGGACGTCAGGGCCGACAACCTCCTCGTCAACCCTGCTACGGGTGAAGCTTTCGTCATTGATTTTGATCGTGCGCATGTCGCAGGAGCACTCTACCCAAATTATGATATTGAGATGCAATGCTTACAAAATATCTTCGATAAAAAGTATGAACCCATGAACTATCATCATTATTGATGATGTTTTGGCATCGTACAGAAACTGCCCTATACTTCGTATACGGATTAGAATTCACAGACGCAAATGCGCCCAACGCGTTGACGAGCTCGATACAAAATCGTGGAGACGACCCGAGGATACTGAGTTTACCGATCCTTTCTCTCTGTCTCGCACTCCACCAACCAATCTCTGCTTCCGGCCATTTCATCGCTCATACATACAATTCCGACTCCACATCCATCATGCACACTCAAAACCTCCATCCGCTTCTTCCCATTCTCACCGACGAAGAACTCAACGTGCCCCTTATTACAGGAATGGGGAAGCAGCCATCTGGGTGAGACGCTTGATATTATTGTCCGTCATGATCATGCGTTGGGAAATCGGATCGGTCGGAACGAATGCGAAGGGTGAGATTGGAGAACGGGTTGTTTCATTCCAAAGGACATACCTGTGGTATGTGTGGATGATGGCCCGCCGAGGGAACTACCGGCATTGAAGACTTTTTTTTTCCTTTCCTTTTTTGTTTCTGAGGATTTCTCGACCGCTCTTTCTTTTTTGCATTTTCCTTCCGCGTCTCGAAGCACAGCTGGATATCAGCTACCAGTCCATTCCTAAACATTCGGATGACCCTTTCCTCAATTCCCCTCACGGAGTCACCCTCACACCGCGATCCATATACCGTCCTCTTGTACTTCATGTCTTCTATAACCATGTACTTATAGCACTTAGGAATTCACAAATGTGGTTATTGACGTCAGGATCATCGATCAACAACCGGGAAAATTGGAATGGCGATAAACAAACAAAATAACTTGGCTGATATTTTGCCATATTTTTGCTTCCGCCCAATATGCTCGCTACAGATGACCCATTCTTACCTCTACTTAAACGAACCTTCGATTTCAACTACGACCCCAGCATAACCCATGAACCTCGACCAAATCCTAATGAGGCTCGCGCCCTGGTCCCTAATTCTCCACCACTCAGCTTTCACGACCGTCACATCGGTTCCAACCTGGTTTTAAAACGGCTGGTCTACATTCCTTCTCTTGCACATGGACTCTCAAAGCTCTGCGACGAAATGATAGAAGGATTTCTGGGGAATGGTGACAAGTTCCACATAGAGGATTTTTACTTTGAGTCCGAGGATAGCGTCACATTTGCGGATTCTGAAGCAGTAGGTAACTATTACATGTTCAATGTGGGTCACCTTTGCCACAAATTCGCCTCCAAAATTCTTCTCCATCCTCAATGTACCCCCTGGTCGTCACTACTCTGCATGGACTATAAAAGCCAGACCCTATTTCTAACCGAAGGTTGGCTCCAATTCAACCGCAACGCCGAGACTGGGGATGTGTTCGTCAACGATGAGGTTAAACTCGGCATCAGTCAATCTATACACGATAAACTGGTCCATATTAATCGGAGACATCCCCACCTTGCTACCTGGAACTTTTTTCCCATGACAGATATTGCCATTGGGTTGTTGCGCAACCAAGTTAGTACAGAGGCGAACTTCATCTGGGATAATTGCCGCACTCTCGGATTCAAAACCAAATCCCACTCGAATTTGCCTCTCGATGCCACCAAATTCATTGCGCAAGTTGTGCCCGTGTTGAAAACCAAGAGAACAAGGATTAGCAAGTCGTCGGCCACACCAAAAGCCGTCGCAAAGGTTTCAAAATTCATAGAGCCATCGAAATCGGGTGGGACCTCAAACCGACGACATCACTACCGCCCAGAGTTTCGACATCTCCTCCAACATGTGCGCGTCCAACCCTTGTTTGAAAACTGTCATGTTGACTCCGGTACATTTTAGGCGTGGGCTAAAGCTGTTGAACATGATGGCACCTTCATCATTCTTAATTGCGGACGTTGCGAACGCATAGGTATCCGCCACCGCGCATCCCAAACGCTTTACCTTTCTGGACTGATCGATCCAGTCAATACCCAAGATCCCCGTTACAGAAAACTGCACGTTGCCCTCAATCTGGCAATAGTCCGTGACGTGTTGGAACGTCATGACCTTGCTATGATGGTGGGCACCAAACGCACAGCCGAGGGAGCTGACGTCGATGAATCGTTCCCTGCCGCCAAGCGACGGAAGGCCGCCATGCCTACTGAAGAACCGAAGCACTCAGAAGTGACTGCTTTTTATCTTTCCCTTCGTGGTTGTACTCATTCTCGGATTACTTTATTAGATCACGAGAGAGATTGGCCATCGAATGATCGCCCTCGTTAATCTTCAATACGGACCATATTTTTCTCCTACTCCTGCGTCCTTTATCCGGATAGGCCCCTCCTGTGCGCCTATTCTTCAGCCCGAACTTGTTCGAATGCAAAAGCTGAAGCGAAAATATCTTGCGCACGAGTATTTTACCCTCGTCTTGGGCGAACCGCGAGGTGAAGGCGCTACTGGTATCGTACATCCTGCCACTTTCGAAGCTCAATTGAAGCTTCCATCGGGAGACTTTTCCACTGTCAAAACCTCAAACCTGGTTTTAAAATTGGGGTTTTCCAACGACCAGCAGAAACGGCTTCGGCACGAATTTGAGGTCTATTCTCACCTTGCACAAAAGCAGGTGAAAGGTGTTATTCCTGTTCATGGTTTGTTTCGCGACTCGGACTCGGGGGTGCTGGGTTTGTTGATGGACAACGGTGGGCAGAACCTCAGGCAACGTGAAATGCAGCGAACCGGAGAAGAGATGCCGCTTCAAGTAACCTTGAGTGAAGCAGAACGGTAAATCTCCCGCTAATCTTCTAATCTTCGTGACTATTGAAATAATTTTCTCAAGTGCCGCTTTCACCGCGATATTCAAGGGCATCCACAAAGCTCGTGTTCGGCACCAGGACGTCAGGGCCGATAATCTCCTCGTCAACCCGACAACCGGTGAAGTCTTTGTCATTGATTTTGACCGTGCGGACATTGCAGGAGCGTTCTATCCCAACTACGACATTGAAATGCAATGTCTACAAAATATTTTCGATAAAAAGTATGAACGGATGAACTATGATGATTATCCGTGATGTTTTGGCATCGTACAGAGGCTGCTTACACTTCATATTCTGGATTTGAATTCACAGATCCAAATGCCCAACGCGCTCTTGAGCATCAGTACCAAATCGTGGACGACCCGAGGATATACCATGCTTTCTCTCTGTCGTCTACTCCACCAACCGTTTTAGACCAATCCCTGCCTCCAGCCATTTCGTTCCTCATACACACGATTCCAACTGCATATCCACCATCATGCAAACCCAATGTCGCTCGAACCCTCCATCCGCTTCTTCCCATTCTCGCCGGTGAATTCCTCAATGTGCCCCTTATTACAGAATAGGGAAGGTTGACTATGCGTGGGTTACGAGCGATCTCGGTGAGACGCTTGATATTACTGTCCGCCATCATTATGCGTCGGGAAATGGATCGGGGAGAACGTAGAGGACGTCGAGCATGCGAAGGGCGAGACTGGAGACCGGGTTGTTTCATTCGAAAGGACATACCTGTGGTATGTGGGGATGATGGCCGCCGAAGGAACTAGCGGCACTGAACGCTTTTTTCCCTTTCCTTCTTTGTTTCTAGGGTTTCTCGAGTTCTCTTTTCTTTGTTGTTTCCTTTAGCATCTCGATGCACGGATATCAGCTACCAATCCCGTCCTCTCAAATTCGGATGACCCTTCCCTCAGTTACCCTCACGGAGTCACCTTCATGCCTCCAAAGGCAACCCATATACCGTCCGCTTGTATTTTTTTCCGTACCCAGGTCTAACTTGGTCTGGAATCTACAACGAGGTTTTGGATAGCCGGAGGAGAATTTCATGGTGGTTGTGGTGGGAAGGAGGTAAGAGAGGCGGGAAGCCGTTACTTATGCCGAGCAATTTACCGGATATAAGCCCCGATAAGGAAATTCGGCTGACTAAGCCGCTTGAATTTACAGCGCGCGTCTGGGCGCGTCCCGCGCCTCCTCCCCTCCTTCCGCGGCGGGGGACAGCGCTCTCAAATGTGCTCGTTCGGATGCGGGATGGACAGTTTGATCGATTGATGGCTCTCGGAAAGAATGGGACGAAAATAGAATTCTCTCGGCGTGCCTTCAGCTCGTTGTTCGGGTCCCTTTCCCCTGCCTCGCTCGCGCCTGTTTCCACGCTTTCAAGCTTCACTTTTATTTCTTTAGACACTTAGTACTCTAAATAAAATAGTGTAGCCCATGAAAACATGATATGAACGTACAATTAACCTGTTTGGGGCCTTGAAAGCGCAAAACCCATATTGTACTGCTTCTATAAGACTGGAAAACACCTGGTTCACTCACATAAGTGGCCATAAGTAAGGCATAAGTAGCCATAAGTACTTATGTGCGAGCAATTTACCGTAAATCAGCTCAATTTACAAGATTTACAGCGAACCCGAGCTGGTTCGCGACCCCGTTTGCTTATTTTCGGTTCCCGAGAGGTCCCTGCATCGTGCCAGGTCTTGGCGGGACTTCTACGGATGATTGTCAGATGCCGAGATCCCGTACAAAGAATGCTACAAGCTCCCTTCGAGTTTCTTACAGCTGTTTATGCAATAATAACATTTTGAGCTTCAATTTACAGACCCCACAACCTTCAGAGCTCGAAAAGGGCCGTCTTTTGGAGCCAAAAAAATCGAAAAACGGCCTCACGGCGTACCCACTAGGCTTCGGCACCTCTTCCAAACGTTGATTCCTCCCTTTCCGCCGTGCGCTTGGTATTTCGTCGGTTCTCACGTCAGGACCCTGCCTCGATTTACCGGTCCGCTCGTAAATTAAACAAAATAACTGTACTTATTGAGATTCGCGAGCCGATAGAAATCCGAGAACTCTTCTGTATATATTGTAATAAACTATATGGAGGGGACATGCGTTGAAATCCAACGCGATTTCAAGCTTCGCTCCAGCGGAAATGCTCCTGGCTTTTGAGCTGGCGCCATCGTCGGTAACAAGTTGAGCGGCTTTAGTTACTTACCCTGCGATGCCGTCTAGTGGTGAAGATTGGAAGAAAATGCCCGAGTTTCCTGGGAGTTCGATTTCGCATCTTCACCACCCTGATGCTCAGCGCTCATAGTGACAATGCATTGGTAGCGAGGGTAAAAACATAATTATGTATTAATTTGAGAGCGGGTCTGCTTTCCCGGCCTTTCCGGATCCCGGGGAGACTAGAACTTGCCATTGATTTTCATTCAACGTCCAACGTTATCACAATGTTGGCCACGGGCGACCCGTTCTCTCCGGCTCTTCGGAAGGCACTCCTCTTCAACTACGACCCGAATGTTACCCATAAACCTCCCCGAAACGAACCAGTCCTGCCCCCTGACACTCCGCCTCTTTCTTTCTATGATCGCCATATCGCTTGTAACCTGGTTTTAAAACAGCTGGTATACCTTCCGTCCCTTTCCCATAGCCTCTCAAAACTATGCGAAAATACGATAGAGAAATTTACAAGCGACGGAAACAAGTTTTACCAACAGGGCTTCCGGATTTATCCTGGTAACCCAGATTTCAAGCATGCTGGGTCAGTGCGAGACTATTACATAGCTAACGCAGGATCTTTGGGTCATAGTTTTGCTTCGATAGCCTTGCTTCACCCATCCTGCCCTAGTTGGGCGTCACTATTGATGTTACATGACCCGATGACTCGTCGCCATGAAAGTCCCCCATTTTTGACCGAAGCCAGTCTCCAAGTCAGAGGCTACCCCGAGGATGGTGATCTCAATTTTAGCGAGGAATACGATAAGGACTTGATGGAAGGACTCGATGGAAGCGACGCAGGATAGAGTCCTGGACATTGGTCGCAGGTTTCCTCGGCTTGCCAGTTGGGAGATGTTTGCGATGACAGACGTCGCAATCTCCATGTTTCGAAAGGTTCACACCGAAACTGCCTTTATCTGGGAGCGTTGTCATACCATCGCATCCCAAACTACAGTGTATTCCGCGCCTCCTCCTGATGCCACCCAAATTGTTTCGCAATTTATTCCATCTCTGAAAGTCAAAAGGCTGAAATCGTTCGCAACTAGATCTTATTCGACTCCCAAGGTTGTCACGAGGACTTCAAAAGAAGTCATTCCATTGAAACCGCCAAGTAGGCCACGCCAGTATCGTCCCGATTTTCGCTATTATCTCCAACATGTGCGTATCATCACACTAAACAAAAGCGTTTGTTGAATAATATATTCCTAGGCCTGGGCGAAGGCTGTCGTAAATGATTCCACTTTTATGACCCTTAACTGTGGACGATACGAGCGGATCGGAATCCGTCACAGAGCATCTCAGACGCTGTATCTTTCGGCATTGATCGATCCTGTCAATATTCAAGATCCTCATTACGGGAAGTTGCACATAGGGCTACACATGGCAATTGTTCAAGATGTCCTTGAGCGTTATGAACTTGCTATTTCTTCCGAAAAGAACACTAGCACAAAACGTCCTGCTGTCGACGCGGAGATCCCTCCAAGCAAGCGACGCAAAGGCTCCGATAACTCAATACCTGTGGACACAGACAACCAGACAGAAAAACACCGCGAGGTAAGCAGATCGCATTGATATTTCTTGTTCAAGTAAATCTATTTCGATATTTGCAGACGATCGCGAATGAAGTTGGTGCACGTATGGTTGTCCTTGTAAACCTTCAGTATGGTTCATATTGCTCCCCAGCCCCTGCGTCTTTCGTTCGGCTCAGACCTTCTTGTGCTCCATCACTGCAACCAAAGCCTCCTTCGGTTGGAAAGAGGAAGGCCAAGTACGGAGCCCATGAATTCTTCACCCTCACGCTTGGCGAGCAACGATTCCGGGGTGCAACGGGTGTTGTGCATCCCGCCTCGCTTGAACTGCGTGTCGTTCTTCCATCGCGCGAAATGTCAACGCTGAAGCGTGATGGTCTCATTGTAAAATTAGCTTTTCTGCCAGACCAACAGAAGAGGCTACACCACGAATTCGATATCTATTTACACCTCGCCCAGCGAGGAGCGAAAGGAGTTGTTGTCGTCCACGGACTGTTTAGCGACCCAGAATCAGGTGCCTTGGCTTTGGTGATGGATGACGGGGGAAAGAGCCTTAGGCAGCGAGAACGAGAGCGCACGGGAGAAATCTTTCCGCGGCAGGTCACCACGTCGGATGAAGAGCGGTACGTTTTTTAGTTTCCGTGTACCGATCCTGCTTTGGTGGTCATGCGCGGCCTTGTTTTTCAGCAAAGCCTTCTTGGAAATAATCGAAAGTATCCATAAGGCCGGCGTTCGACACAGAGATATCACCGCAGATAACCTTGTAGTTGACTGCAACACAGGGCAAGCGTTTATAATTGATTTTGACCAAGCTGAGATTGCGCGTCCGCGCACTAATTATAGGGTGGAGGTTCAGTGTCTAGAATACCTTCTTGAAGGACAGTATATGCGGATGACTTATGAATTATATAATTGACCTCACTGTTTTGATGATTTTATCATATTACAGGCATTGGTTGTGAAGTGAACCTGTGCTGGAGCCGAGCCAAGTGGAAATCGACCCTATACTCCTTACAACTCGTCGAATGAGCTGTAATCTAAGGGCTCATTGACGCCTTCAACGTGACTGAGCCGACCCAGCCGAGGAAGGCGAGGCGCGAGATATCACGCCACGTGATGACTATCACCCTATGTGACAACGCCCTTCATGATTCATCATGGCGGACAAATTTCCATGGAAACCCTCTTATATGAGATGAGCGGCTATTCGGCATACATTTGCTCTTCATCATGTATGCACCAGCTGATTGAAGGTTTTCAACGATGCCATCAATGATAATAATCATAATTCATGAGTTCATACTTTTTATCGAAAATATTCTGTAGACATCGCATCTCAATATCATAATCTGGATAGAACGCTCCTGCAATGCTCGCACGATCAAAATCAATGACGAAGACTTCACCAGTGGTCGGGTTGACGAGGAGGTTATCTGCCCTGACGTCCTGGTGCCGAACACGGGCTTCATGGATGCTCTTGAATATCGCAGTGAAAGCAGCACTGAGAAAATTACTTCAATAGTCACGAATACAACATTCGAGAGAAATTTACCGTTCTGCTTCACTCAAGCTTACTTGAAGCGGCATTTCTTCTCCGGTTCGCTCCATTTCACGTTGCCTGAGGTTCTGGCCACCGTTGTCCATCAGCAAACCCAGCACTCCAGAGTCCGAGTCGCGGAATAGACCATGAACGGTGATAACACCTTTGACCTGCTTCTGCGCAAGGTGAGAATAGACCTCAAATTCATGCCGAAGCCGCTTCTGCTGTTCTTTTGAAAACGCCAATTTCAAAACCAAGTTTGAGCTCTTCACAGTGGAAACCTCCCCCGATGGCAGCTTGACTTGCGCTTCTAAGGTGGTAGGATGTACGATACCAGTAGCGCCTTCGCCTCGTGGTTCATCCAAGACCAGAGTGAAATACTCGTGCGCAAGATACTTTCTCTTCAATTTTTGCATTCGAATAAGTTCGGGTTGAAAAATAGGCGCACAAGAAGGGCCTATCCGGATAAACGATGCCGGAGTAGGAGAGCAAAATGGTCCATATTTAAGATTCACGAGGGCGATCATTCGAGGGCCAATCTCCTTTGTAATCTCAGAAATTAATTTTAAAAAATGAGTACAACCACGAAAGGCAGAAGGGAAACAGAAGTCACCTCTGAGTGTTCCGGTTCATCTGTAGGCATGGCGGCCTTCCGTCGTTTGGCGGTAGGCAGCGATTCCTCGATGTCAGCTTCCTCAGCCGCGCGTTTTGTGCCAGTTGTCGTGGCAAGGTCATGACGCTCCAACACGTCTCGAACTATTGCCATATTGAGGGCAACATGCAGTTTTCTGTAACGAGGATCTCTTTGGATATTAACTGTGTCGATCAATCCAGAAAGATAAAGCGTCTGCGATGCTCGGTGGCGGATTCCTATGCGTTCGTAGCGTCCACAATTAAGAATGATGAAGGTGCCGTCGTTCTCGACAGCTTTGGCCCAGGCCTGATGTACCAGCGTCAACATGAGAACACTTCAGGCAGAGGTTGGACACGCACATGTTGGAGGAGATGTCGAAACTCCGGACGGTAGTGGTGTCGTCGCTTTGAGGTCCCACCCGTTTTCGATGGCTCTATGAATTTTGAAACTTTTGATATGGCTTTTGGGCTGCCGTCAGATACTCCCAACGACTTGCTGACCCTTGTTTTTTTGGTTTTCAACGCCGGCACGACTTGCGCAACGAATTTGGTGGCATCGAGAGGCAAAGGCGAGGAGGCCTTGGTTTGGAATCCGAGAGTGCGGCAATTATCCCAGATGAAGTTCGCCTCTGAACTAACTTGGTTGCGCAACAACCCAATGGCAAGGTCTGTCATGGGAAAAAAATTCCAGGCAGCAAGGTGGGGATGTCTCCGGTTAATGTCGACAAGTTTATGGTGTGTAGATTGGCTGATACCGAGTTTGAGTCTTTCTTCGTCATTGACAAAAACATCTCCAGTTTTGGTGCAGTTGAATTGGAGCCACCCTTCAGTTAGAAATAGGGTCTGGCTTTTACAGTACATGGAGAATAGTGAAGACCAGGGGTCATAGTGAGGGTGGAGAAGGATTTTTGAGGCGAATTTGTGGCAGACGCGACCCACGTTGATCCTGTAATATTTGCCTACCGACTTAGAATCCTCAAATGTGACTCTGCCATTAGAAGCAAGGTTGAAATCGTTGTCGAAGAACTTGTCACCATTCCCTAGAAATTCCGCTATCATGTCGTCGCAGAGTTTTGAAAGTCCATGTGCAAGAGAAGGAATGTAGACCAGCCTTTTTAAAACCAGGTTGGAACCAATGTGGCGGTCATGAAAGGTGAGTGGTGGAGAATCAGGGACCAGGGCGCGAGTTTCATTGGGTCGAGTTTCATGGGTTATACTGGGGTCGTAGTTGAAATCGAATGCCTCTTTAAGGAGGGGTAAGAATGGGTCATCTGCATCGAGCATCTTGGGGGAAGCAAGGGCGGAAGCAAAAATATCAACCAAGTTATTTTGTTTGTTTATCGCCATTCCCGGTTGTTGATCGATGATCCTGACGTCAATAACCACATTCTTCAAATCCCCTCCACGAGCGGACCATCTTGGAACGATACTATTCTAGATCTGACCACATTGCCCATGGCCCATGGATAAGTATTCCATAAAATTCTGACCGTCGAAGTTCGAACCATATGCCCTCGGCCCCAAGGAGCCCGGGCCACTGTCACGATTGCGCCAATATAAACCCTCCCCCCCCCAAACTCTCAAAATGCAGCGGATACCAATGCGAGACGGTGTCGAGGCCCGAGGGTGCGAACTTGATTGCGATTACTTAGGGTCGAGTCTAGATCTGTTGTCATCAAAGCCTTCTTGATCATAAGTAAGTACACGCACGAAGCACTCTCACAGGGTATGGAGCCTCCACCCTTTATTTATTGGCCGTTATACTCGTATGACGGTTGTCCGAGTCGTTTGGATTCCTGAAGCTCCGTTCCTTTCTCTAGACGTTTCAGCTTGTAAGCTCGTCGTACAATTTCTTTCATGTTCCCAATGAAATTCTCCTCTGGCCATCCAAAACCAGTTATAAATACATGAGATGTACATTCCAAATCAAGTTATAGATGGTTACAGAAAAATTAAGTACAAGCCGAAGGTATATGGATCGCGTTTGGAGGTATACTCGAGTAAAGATGACGTCGTGAGTGTTTACAGGAAGGGATTGGTAGTTGCTATCCGTGAGCCGAGACGCTGAAGGAAAATACAAAAAACAATACAAAAAAAGCAGTCGAAAAAAAACCCAAAAACGGTGGTACCCCAGAAAACAAAGAGAAAGAATAAAAGCGTTAAGTGCCGCTAGTTCCTTCGGCAGACCGTCATCGACACATACCACAGGTCTGTCGTTTCGAATAAAACAACCCACTCTCCAGTTTCGCCCTTCGCATTCTCGACGTCCTCTACGTTCTGCTCGATCCGATCCACAACACATGATCATTCAGGACAGTAATATCAAGCGTCTCATCCAGATCGCTCCCTTCCCAATGAACTAACCCACGGATAGCCCATTCCTGTAATAAGGCGCACGTTGAATTCCTCGTCGGTGTGAATGGGAGGAAGCGGATGGAGGGTTTGAGCTGTGTTGCGATGGCACGATGGATGCAGAGTTGGAATTGTGTCTATGAGAAATGAAATGGTTGGAGGCAGGGGTTGGCCTAAAATGGTTGGTGAAGTAGAGGACAGAGAGAAAGCACGGGTATGTCCTCGGCTCTTCAGCGTGTTGGGCGCATTTGGAACCTGTGAATTCAAATCCATGATATGAAGTATAAGCAGTTCCTGTACGATGCCAAACATCATCAATAATGATGATAGTTCATGGGTTCATACTTTTTATCAAAAATATTCTGTAGACATCGCATCTCAATGTCATAATTTCGATGGAATGCTCCCGAAATTTCCGCACGGTCAAAATCAATGATGAATACTTCACCAGTGGTCGGGTCGACGAGGAGGTTATCTGCCCTGACGTCCTGGTGCAGAACATGAGCTCCGTGGATGCTCTTGAATATGGTACTAAAAGCGGCACTTGAGAAAATTACTTCAATAGCATGAAGGTTATAATGCTCGAGTAAGATTTACCGTTCTGCTTCACTTAAGCTTACTTGGGGTGGGACTTTTTCCCCGGTTCGCTCCATCTCGCGCTGCCTAAGGTTCTGACCACCATTGTCCATCAATAAACCAACCACCCCAGAATCCGAGTCAGAGAATAGACCATGAACGGCGACAACTCCTTTGACCTGCT
>KN831777.1:952631-998367 GCA_000827355.1 Hebeloma cylindrosporum | reverse complement strand
CGCCCGTCATCTTCACAAACAGTGCATCGCTTACTTACCTTCTTTGTTTGCAGCTAGCCACGTCCTCCTACGCACTGGAACGCCTTTCTGGGATGCGCCCTGATGCAGCGCGCATCCGTTTCATCGCCAAGCAATGGTATCTTTAGGTTGGATGGCAGCCCCCTTGTGTGTCCGGATATCGCAATTCGTCCGTCTCTCAGCAAATTCAACGGCAGTGGCTGGGAATCATGAAGATGAGGATGGATGCATATGACAATGATGCCGGCGACAACAAAACGAACGATGGCGTCGGATGCGTACGGCGATGGCGCCAGCAACAACGACAACGACACGAAACAAAACGAAAAGAATGACGGCGTCGAGGGCACGAGCAACCTACGGATCTTCTGGCAAGAAACTCATCTTTTTACCAGGAGTCGTTCGATATGATGAGCATTGGCGTATTGGGCTATTATTTACATGCAGATTAGACAATTAAAAAGAAATATACTTTGTTTAAAGATATGCACAGAGTGGGATCGAACGCCTCAATTTTCAGTGCCAACGCGATGAACTCGAGGTACGAAATCCCCTCGGGACTTACGCGCCTCTTGAATGGCTATCAGGAGACGAGTATGTCCTTCCATTGCAGCTGGATAGGCTGCAAGGAATTTACCCTCGTCCCCGTCATATCTAGGACCCAGTTAGATACAAAATGAGATGAAAGCTGATTAAAAACCTCACTGAATGAGAAATTCCTGGGCAATCTTTGCGCGCTGGTTGTATTTCGAGGCCAGCAGACGGTTAGGCCCTTGAATCCAGTCAGGGGGCCAATCTCTCAATGGCACAGTAAGGCCGCGATCTGGGTCTCCGTCTTTCCAATGAGCGACGATATAATGCCATGACTCTCATGCGTGCGGTCGAGTTCTGTCTGCGTTTTTGACCGGAACATCCGGTATTACAAGGCCAGGGGTGGGTAATGGTTGAGCAGGAGCCTGGGGGCCGGTTTGGAGGTGGCGAGGTTGATCGAGGCGGGCATGGTTCGCCGACGGCTGAGCTTGCGAGGAGAAACGAGTTGGTGCCATAATAGGATGAATCGGGTGTGTTTGAGGCCGACCAGAGGCAGAGGATGGCTCAAGAGGCGGATGGGGTTGATGAGAAAACTGTAAAGCATGGGGAGCTATGGCAAAAACTGATAAGCTTCGGTCTTTGGAATATTTTTTGTCAAAATACCTGGGGTTTGAGAATGGGCGAGTGCGGTCAAATTTGGGGAGGCGATATTCAACGAAGCCTGGAGCTGGAGCTGTATTTGCTGGGTGATGCGGATCTCATCGTGTATGGAGTGCATCTGCCCAGCAAGCTGGCTGTGGATTACTCCTACGGTTTCGTTGTTGACGGGTGCGACTGCGTGGTGCTCAGCCATGAACGTTGCATCCTTTTCTACTTGGAGTGGACACAATGCGTCGCTGAAACCTTCCTCGTATGAGTGGAGTTCGTCCAAGAGATAACGGATGAGAGTTTCTCCCTGTTTCAGTGCATGCACATTAGTATGAGCGTGGGAGGAAGACAAGCAAAACGCACATGTTCTCCTTCTGCCCACCCGCCCCACCACCGTACCTTTCGCAGCGACCACCTCTGTCCAACCGGGGCAAACATAAAATAATACTGTGCTCCTCCGCGACGAAAGCAATGCGTTGAGAACCTTCCAGCTGTACCTTGCGCAATGCCAGCTCCAGAGGTAAATTCGTCAATATATTTCTGCACCGTGTCATGCGATAATGGTTCACGAGGTTGAATGATTCCGTTGGCGCCCATGGCGGGGAAGATATAGTCGTCGGGTTCAAGGGGCCGGCCGTAGATCTCCTCGAGAAAGCAGATCCATTCGTTAAGGGCACGATAAGCATTGCACGCAGAGAGGTCTGGGCGGTCGTAAAGATTGTACATATTGCCTGAAAAAGCGTAGGGGTGTAAGCATGTAGACTAGTGATCAAAGTGGTGGAAACGCACTGCGGAGGTCCAGCTCTCGCTCATGCTTGCTGGCTTTTGACTGCCAACCTTTGCGGTCAAGAAGATGGAGGGCGTGATACTTCAAACCGAATGAACGGGGGTTCTCCTGATCGATCATCAAGTCCTTCTTTCGAAGTTTGACGAGCTCAAAGCACCTGCAGAGGTGGCTCGTAAAAAAAATCAAGTAGAAGGGAAACGAGAGTGGGTATTCACCGAGACCAAATTGTCCACGCAGTAGAAGAAAACCCTCGGAACTCCAAGTGCTTTATCTTCAGTTTTCTTTGTTCGAGATCTGCGGCAGGAATTGATCCTGAAGGCCAGATAGCCTCCGACCATGCGAAGATTTTTTCCATATGCTCCTTGGACATGGTGACGGAGTGAGTACGATCGCCGCCTTGTGCGCCGCCCTTATTTTTCATGGCTTTCGTGAGATCGGCGACTTCAGCAGAGTTGATTGGGTTGCCTTCCCACTGTTGCTTGTCTTCGTTGAAGTGCCATTGTCCCCGATAAAGATCGCCAGATCTATGTACAAGTTAGTGGATGCCTGGTAGCGTATGGTGGAAAATAAAGCTAACGATTGGTCCCACATATGTTTGAACGCTGCCCGAATGCTATCTCCGGTTCCTGACTTCAACTTTTGATGAATGCACTTGTAGGTAATGTACATGGCGAGGGCGGTAGGGGAGAAAGAGTTTGGAATTTTGTTGAATGCGCTAGCAAACTCTGGCTGAATATAGGGGTTGTTGAGGTCGTCCTGATCGTCGAGGCTTCCGTTGCGGCTGATAGACGCCCAGAATGCTGCAATTTGGTTGGAATGCCATTTTTGGGCAGCGACGACCATCTCCTCATATTTCTTGGTCGTTCCGGAGGCCTTGAGATGCTGAGCTTTGAGACTTTTCTGGCTTTCCCTGATCTCATCAAAAGTAGCTGGTGGGGGCGTGCTCTTCTTTTTCCGGGCGCTTTGCGAGGTTCTAGTCATTCGTGAGTGACGGGGGGTAAATCCAAGAAGATAGGCTAGGGTAAAGGGTGAAAGGCGTCTCACCACGGAAGCAAAATTTCAAATTCATGGGATTCACCTACAGCTACCAACTATGGCTACCGCTTTAGGCAGGTGTAGTCGCCTATGAAGCAAACTGCCTTAGAAAAATCGCGCTCGGCTCCCAATAACAGCACACGGGGGAGGGACTATTATTAGGTATATAATGTACAATACCAGGTTTATGTTGAGAGAAATTGTCCAGCCGAAACGCGGCCCAGAGAGATGGGAGGCAGTTTATACTGCCAGAATGCTCGGGAAAGTGAAATTGCAGGGAGGAAAGAACGGTAAGAGGGAGGTTCACTTTATTTTACAGTAAATTTTGTAAATTTTGTAAATGGCCGCCCGGCGGGTGCATCCCAAGGATCCCATTTTCCATGCATCATGCACCATGACCAGCTTGGATTTTCTTAGGATCGATCTTATTGGAAATACGTTCAGTGCGGCACCTTGGCAGACTGTGGCTTCTCGGCAAACTGGGGTTCAGTACATTCACGACATTCATCCAAGGGCTCATAGATAAATTAAGATCTAGACGAAGATTGTTTACAATAAAAGTCTGCGAGACGGAGGAATTTATCTATCGAAGGAGACGAGACGTTTAGCATCGGGTTCCAGCGCCGGTACAAGCACTATCGTTTGGCTTGAGATTGTCGAATACGATGGAGTTGGCGTCGGGCTCGTAAGGCGTTGGGGCAGCAGCCTTTTGGGGGTGGTAGAGTAGGTTGAGCTTGGATGAGGGTTGTATCGACCTGGCGAGAAATATTTCAGAGAGAATGTAAGACTCAGAGGATTGCAGCAAACCTGACGGACCGTATTTGAAGAGAGAAGCAGCAGAAATAAAAGGGCCAGCCCTGAGCGAGCCAGCTGCGTCCATCGACCGTCGTGCGGTTGCATGAAATGTCTTCCGAGGACAGAGCCTTGAAGGCTGGTGAGCGGCGTTGGCGCTTGGTGTCGAAAAATAGCCGAGAGGGAAGCTGGCAGACATAAAAGCAGACGTAAAAGAGCAGCTCGAAGGAGCTGTGGATGGGAAGTACGAACGGCGAGGTATGGATCTGGCTGTGAACAAAAATACTTCGTCAATAGATCTATGGAGGAGCGCTAGAAAGCCCGATTGTTGCATACCTATAGATTCCATCACCTTATACTGCCCATAATCTACAGCGCCAATGCAGGCTATTGACTCCTCGCGTGCTTGCAGCCAACCTGGCATCGACCTCCATCGGTGTTTCGTAGTGATTGTCAAGGGTTTTGGAACCCGCACGGGTTGCGGGTAGGGTACAGGCGGGTACGGGTACGGGTACAGATTCCTGTACCCGCCACCTACAAAACAAGCCCTAGAACATCCAAAACGGATAGGAATTGGTGGAGATATAGCTAAAACAGTAGAAAATACTGTTTTGCACATATCTCAGTCATTTCTGGGCCGTTTTGGCTGTTTTTAGGCTCAAAAACCCGTAGGATTGCGGGTAAGGGTCCCTGGGGTAAGGGTACGGGTTGGAAAAAAAAACCCCAGGGTTACCCGCGACAATCACTAGTGTTTCGTCGACCGCGTGCCTTTTGAGCTTCGAGGACCTTACGCGCGGAGGTTTGGGCGCTTGTCAGGTCGTTAAACCGAGAGCTTGGCGCGAGGGCGCTTGGTCGCTTGGCGATGGAGGGAATCCGGAGCAACGGGGGGGATTTGTTCGCTGGCTGGGATCGGAGGCGACCGCATGGCGCGAGTCCGAATCCATCAATGCCCAGCGGGGATTCCGCCCTCGGCGATCGCCGACGTTTACCGCGTTTACAGTGTGACGGTAAATTTCCTCAGATAATGGGGCTTGTTCCGAACCTAGGCATAACCGTGACTTGGTTGATCAAGTAAATCATTTTTAACTTGCTTCCGCCAACATGCTCGCTACAGATGACCCATTCTTACCTCTCCTTAAAGAAACATTCGATTTCAACTACAACCCCAGCATAGCCCATAAACCTCGACCTAATCTTGATGAAGTTCTGTTCCCTGATTCTCCTCCGCTCAACTTTCACGACCGCCACATCGGTTCCAACCTGGTTTTAAAACGGCTGGTCTACATTTCTTCTCTTGCACATGGACTCTCAAAGTTGTGCGACGAAATGATAGAAGAATTTCTAGGGAATGGTGACAAATTCTACAAGGACGATTTCGAGCTTGATTCTGACGACAAGGTCAATTTTGAGGACTCTGATGCAGTAAGTGAGTATTACAGGGCCAACGTGGGATGCAATTGCCACAAATTTGCCTCAAAAATCCTCCTCCACCCTCAATGTGCTTCCTGGTCATCACTGTTTACCATGAGCTATAGAACCCATACCCCATATCTAACAGAAGCTTGGCTCCAGTTCAGGAGCGACACCTACGACGGAGACTGGTTTATCAGTGATGAATATGGACAAAACCTGGAACTCGATATCAATCAATCTATACGGGACCGAGTTCTCGACATTCACCGTCGATATCCTCGCCTTGCCACCTTCAATTTTTTCGCCATGACAGATATCGCCACTGGGTTACTGCGCAACCAAATCAATTCCGGGGCGACCTTCCTCTGGGATAACTGTCGGACTATTGGATTCGAAACCAAAGCTTCCTCGACTTTGCCTCTCGATGCCACCAAAGTTGTTGCGCAACTTGTGCCGGCATTGAAAGCAAAGAGGACAAGGATTACCAAAACGTCGGGGGTATCTAGCAGCCCAATGGCGATAGCGAAGGTCGCAAAATCTGTAGAGCCATCGAAAATGGGTCGGACCTCAAAGCGACGATACCGATACCGTCCAGAATTTCGACATCTCCTCCAACATGTGTGTATCTAACCCCTGCCCAAATCACTTTTATTGTTGACACTGGTACATTTCAGGCCTGGGCAAACGCTGTCCTTTTCGACACCACTTTCATTATTCTTAATTGTGGACGTTACGAGCGCATAGGAATCCGCCACCGCGCATCCCAAACGCTTTACCTTTCTGGATTGGTTGACCCTGTTAATACCCAAGATCCTCGTTACAGAAAACTTCACGTCGCCCTCAATCTGGCAATAGCTCGAGACGTATTGGAACGTCATGACCTTGCTACGATGGTGGGCACCAAACGCACAGCCGAGGAAGCTGACGTCGAGGAATCGCTGCCTACCGCCAAACGACGGAAGACCGCCATGCCTACAGATGAACCGAACCACTCAGAGGTGATTTCTGTTTCCCTTCTGCGTTTAATGGTTGAACTCATTGTTTATGTTAATCATTGAGATTACAAAGGAGATTGGCCCTCGAATGATCGCTCTCGTTAATCTTCAATATGGACCATATTGTTCTCCTACTCCCGCCTCCTTTATCCGCATCGGCCCTTCTTGTGCGCCTGTTTTTCAACCCGAACTAATCCAAATGCAAAACTTGAAGCGAAAGTATCTCGCGCACGAGTATTTCACTCTCGTGTTGGATGAACCACGAGGCGAAGGTTCTACCGGTATCATACATCCTGCAACCTTGGAAGCGCAAGTCAAGTTGCCATCGGGGGAAATTTCAACTTTCAAGAGCTCAAACCTGGTTTTGAAATTGGCATTTTCGAACGATCAGCAGAAGAGGCTTCGCCATGAATTTGGGGTGTATTCTCACCTTGCACAGAAGCAGGTCAAAGGAGTTGTCACCGTTCATGGTCTATTCTGCGACTCGGACTCTGGAGTGTTGGGTTTATTGATGGACAACGGTGGCCAGAACCTCAGGCAGCGGGAAATGGAGCGAACTGGAGAAGAACTGCCAGCCCAAGTAACCTTGAGTGAAGCGGAACGGTAAATCTTCCTCGAATATTGTAATCTTCGTGACTATTGAATTGATTTTGTCAAGTGCCGCTTTTACTGCAATATTCAAGAGCATCCACAAGGCTCGTGTCCGGCACCAGGACGTCAGGGCGGACAACCTCCTCGTCAACCCTGCTACGGGTGAAGTCCTCGTCATTGATTTTGATCGTGCGCATGTCGCAGGAGCACTCTATCCAAATTATGACATTGAGATGCAATGCCTACAGAATATCTTCGATAAAAAGTATGAACCCATTAACTACGATCACTATCGATGATATTTATTGCTTGCACAAAACTATAGTTCATGGAAACGTCATGGATTCACGAGGTCCAAGGGCAACTCAGTCGCCCGTAGGCAGTACCTCATCACGGAGCCCGAACGACCCAAGGACACCCCCACGCTTTTTCTCCGTCCTCTCTTTCAGCATCGAAGTGACCGTCTTAAACCCATCTCATCCCTCATACACACAGGTCTAACTCCGCATCCACGAAGAGTCAAGACGCACGGTACTGGTCGCTCATCTTGCTGGATACGATACACGACATCAAGAGGTCCTCAGACTCAACTAGGGATTATCTAGTCTCTTCACTGAGGAAGTTATCTTCGATTTGCACAGGAATGCTGACGTGCAGATAGTGAAACAGAAATCCAGAAGCAGAAGGCCACCTTTCCGGGCTCAGGGGATCGCTCCAACCCCTCTCACGGGCCTTTTCAGAGGTCTTCATCGATTTCTCGTCGAGGCATGACTCAGAAACCCGTCAATTTCGTTCGAACTGCAGGAGGAAGAAGGCGCTCCTTCCTTCCTGAGGGACCACTACCCCGTTCGTCAAGCCCAAGGCCAAAAGGGCGGGCACCGTCGTTCAGCCTCTTTCGAAAAGGTAACATCCCCGGCGTAAGTTGGCTGATGGTTAGGTTTCCCTTCGCGATGTTAGATCTTGTCTGATCGGAGCTTCAAAGGGCTAAGCGCCAAGGTGGCGGAACTCTGGAAGGGGACAGTGCCAATGGACATCCCTGGCGCTAAGGAAACAGATAGCCTGAAGCGAACGATGCGCTGGATATTCAATGATAACAATAACGGACAGCTTATCTAGGGTGAAATAAATGGTTTGCTCCGATATCTGTCTGATATACATGACCCGTTCAATAGAACGGCGTTGTGCTTCAATCATGCATCATGGTACTATGCATTCATTTCAGTGATTCGCTTTTTTCTTCCATTGCACCGCCTGCATCGTTGGAAACCTTCAGTCATTATGAGTAGTTACCGTATATGATGTTTAGTATGAAGAATACTGGTGTTCTATTTCTTATGCCACAACCCGGAGAACTGTGATTGCAAACTCGTTCAACCTCCAGCTTTATTTCCTAGCACCTTGATTTCTTCGGAATAAGTGATAATGGAACGTTACATTTTGGGAGCGAGCGATGATAAAACATGCACAGGAGGTATAGGTAGTTCGCGGCCATATTAGCGGATATCAAGTAAGTACTTGGACCCAGCGACACATTGTCCATTTACTTCGCCACCTAGGAGTTGGTCCCATGCACATGAAGCCCCCGTGGAAGCGTCCGTGGAAGCGTCCGGCTCATCCTCCAATGGATTCTGGCTTTCTTCGAGGCTGAGCATACTCTCAACAGAGTCATGATCTTGGTTTTGCATTTGTTGGAACCACGAGTCGTCCATATTTTTAGGGTAATCTTCCCGGTAAATCGACGCCGCTATACTGATAAATGTGACTCTTTCCTTGGGCACGTCCATGAGAACGTGACTTTCGGTAATATTGTTATGTGCAAACTTTGCATCACGGAAGGAGCACAATGCTTCCCGATACGTGTCCCTTGAGGTTCCGGTCAGCGTGACGAAATAATAACGATAATAAAAGACCGACCTATAGTTTAGTTTATGAGTTGTTACCTTTTTCCCATACGCGGGCCCACGATTTGCGAGCGCCTCTCCTCCGTAGGACATGAGAAGAAACATCGGCTCATCTAGGCTTCGAACCGTGCACTGGAAAATCCCATATACTTGAACCACAGACTTGACACCTCGAGAAGCGAGCTTCGTGTTCTGTTCATATTCTGCCATCAACTCAGTCCTTTGTTTTGCCGTGCGTGCGAGCTTTATGACCAGTGGCTCTGAATGATATCCCCAATGCGTGTGGCCAAGGTAAGCACAAAATACGCGTTCGGATCCGGACAAGGGGCGTTCGAAGTCGATAAAGAGTCCGTTATGGTTCTTGGAAATTGGATCGAGGTTGCCAGTACGCTGCAGAATCCACGTATTTCTGTTGCGAGCAGAAGATGCAGGCAGGGAACCATGAAGGCGAAGGGAAATGGCCTTGCATTGCATCGCCAAATCGGCGAGACGCTGATGCGAACAAGTTAGTTTGGGGATCATTTGGCAACCAGGACAAATCCTATACATGCCTCATCTTTTTCATCCCGTTTTTCTAACTGAGTCTTCCTGTCTGATAACCTCGCCTTCCTCTCATCCTCGGATTCCGGCCGTGTGAGGAACAAAAGCTCGGGTTGTTTGTCAATAATCAGATTCCAGATTGGGATTTCCATCTTCAGATCAGGGGACAAGGCGCACTTGATCTGCCTTGCGCGGTTTGCGGCGTCATCGAAGGATAGCATGAAGAGAGCGGCATTGATTTTCCCATGTGTGGGGTTTTTCTGTGCGCTTACGGTGATACAGCGAGACAGGTAAAGGGTTTGCTGCCCTCGATGCCTAATCCCGATGTATTCTTCGTTTCCAGCCCTGAATATGATGTAGGTCGCATCGTCGATAACGGCCTCAGTCCAGCCCTCCAGTTACACCATCAGTTTGTGTTGAACGAACGTGAACGGCAGAGCACTAACCTGTTGAATCAAGTCACGAGCGTGTTCTGGAAATATGATTATCGCTTGTGGGGGCCCGCTGGGATCAAGGAGTCGAGGCCGATTGCTAGGGCCTCCCAGATCGTCAACGGATACCGACCTATCCTTGCGTTTGGAACCAGACTGAAATTGGCAGGCGTTGATTAGTTGAGATACCTGACTTGCGTCAGGACCTGTTCTACGCCCGGTTACAATTAACCTCCCATCGATCCTATGGTTAGTGTACTTGCAGCGTGACGAGGCTTCGTCATCTTCCAGCCTTTCGACGCAGGTTTTCCAAGGAAAAGAACCTTCAAGTTTGGGGATATCCTTCATGACATGAGGACCGCACACCAGGCTCTTGAACTCCCACACGGCAAAGTTGGTGAGTCCATACTGGTCAATGAGCTGCACACTTTCTTGATCCTCCTTGGAGAGTCGCGAGAGAACCGCGGGATCATCATTAATGCTGAGGAAGCCGTCTGCGATGGCTTCATTCCGATCGACCGAGCCTGCTGGTGTCGTGCTCCAAATAAAGACATCCTCCCAGCTCTTCTTGAACCTCAGGCCAGAAGCAGCTGAACCATACACACCGCCCAGCTGACTACGGTAGAATCGGGTGATATGACTTTCGTTCTTGATAATTGGTATGCTCGAAATGTCGAATTTCGGCTTTTTTTTCCACTGATGAGCGCCAGCAGGAAGGCCCTGAACAGATTGGTCAAAGGTGTCAGCAAAACCCTGCGGGAGGTTATCAAGGAAAACAATTTTCTTGAGGCGCAAAGATTCGTGAAGGTGCATATCGTAATAATGAGGCGGTCGGGTGTAAACCGAATTGGTGTGTGCATTCGGAACCGAAAGGTGGGGGAGAATGTGCGAACTGAAGTCGACAAGCCCTACTTTAGCGCCAGGATTGACGGGTTGCAAGACAGTAGTTCCGGCATGGTTTGGGGTCGAGACGGGGGTTACGATACCAGGGGACTGAGGCAAAGGTTTTGACATGCAAACGACCTGGAGGCGAAGGATGAGGGGTGGATGGGGACACCGTGGTATACCATGCGAGTGGTTGGGGAAATGGGAATTCAAGCTTGAAGCTTGAGGTTTTTAACGAGCTGCGCCTGGTGCATTGAGTCCAGAAAAAGCAATCATTGTATTGTCTTCGGTGATCGGGTGCAACGTTGGTGCAACCAGTTACAAGGTCGAGATCGCAAGCGCTGTCAAAGAGAACAAGAATTGTCGCCTGACCTGTGATGGCCTCAGGGAACAAAGAACAGAATCTCCGAGTCTGGCCTGACGTATTGAGTCCACAAAGGTAACTACCAACTACTGCATTGCCTTCATGATCAGTGATCGGGTGCAACGTGTAAAAACGCAACGACTTACTACAAGGTAGGTATCGCAATCTGTCAAAGAGCGAGGCGAACCCTTTTCTTCAACAAGGAACAAGGGTACAACTGGAACAGAATCCTGTCGTTCGCCTCGCGTACTCTATGCTTCAAGGACAGAATCAGGAGAACATGACGTATTCCAAACGCTGCGCAGGCGTTTCATGCTGTTTGAATAGGAAAGGAAGTCGAAGGGCACATGTTGGGCACATGCATGATGGATTGTGCATGTCCGCTTGGCACAATACCGTTACGACCATGAGGTTGCCTTGAGGAGTCTGGGGCGCGATAAAGCAATAAGTATTACCAAGTATATTTATTGACCGCTGGTGATGTATAATGCATACACGGCTCTCTGCATGAGGTATGGTGACGAAAGCTATCATCGATAATGGTCATAGTTCATGGGTTCATACTTTTTATCAAAAATATTCTGTAGACATTGCATCTCAATGTCATAAGTTCGAAAGGATGGTCCTGCAATGTCCGCACGGTCAAAATCGATAACCAATACTTCACCAGTGGTCGTGTTGACGAGGAGGTTATCTGCCCTAACATCCCGGTGCAGAACATGAGCTTCGTGGATGCTCTCGAATATCGTAGTGAAAGCGGCACTGGAAATGATTACTTCAATTGGCATGAAGATTATAATGTTGAGTGAGATTTACCGTTCTGCTTCGCTTAAGCTTACTTGGGGCGGGACTTTTTCCCCGGTTCGCTCCATCTCGCGCTGCCTAAGGTTCTGACCACCATTGTCCATCAATAAACCAACCACCCCAGAATCCGAGTCAGAGAATAGACCATGAACGGCGACAACTCCTTTGACCTGCTTCTGTGCAAGGTGAGAATAGACCCCAAATTCATGCCGAAGCCGCTTCTGCTGGTCGTTCGAAAATGCTACTTTCAAAACCAGGTTTGAGCTCTTGAAAGTCGAAACTTCCCCCGATGGCAGCTTGACTTGTGCTTCCAGGGTAGCAGGATGTACGATACCGGTAGAACCTTCGCCTCGTGGTTCATCCAAAACAAGAGTGAAATACTCGTGCGCGAGATACTTTCGCTTCAACTTTTGCATTGGAAGAAGTTCGGGTTGAAAAATAGGCGCACAGGATGGGCCTATCCGGATGAAAGAGGCAGGGATAGGAGAGCAAAACGGACCATATTTAAGATTCACGAGGGCGATCATTCGTAGGCCAATCTCCTTCGTAATCTCAGAAATTGATACGAAAGTTGAGTACAACTACCAAATGCAGAACGAAAACAGAAATCACCTCTGAGTGATTCGTTTCATCTGTAGGCATGGTGGCTTTCCGTCGTTTAGCGGCAGGCGGCGATTCCTCGATGTCAGCCTCCTCAGCTGTGCGCTTCGTGCCAGCCTTCGTGGAAAGGTGATGACGTTCCAAAACGTCTCGAACTATTGCCATATTAAGAGCAACATGAAGCTTTCTGTAACGAGGATCTTGGGTATTAACAGGATCGATCAATCCAGAGAGGTAAAGCGTTTGGGATGCGCGGTGGCGGATTCCTATGCGTTCATAACGTCCACAATTAAGGATAATGAAGGTGGTGTCGAAATGGACAGCTTTTGCCCAGGCCTGACATGTACTCGCGTTAACATGTCAGTTTTTCGGGCAAGGGTTGGACACGCACATGTTGGAGGAGATGTCGAAACTCCGGACGGTAGTGGTGTCGTCGCTTTGAGGTCCCACCCGTTTTCGATGGCTCTATGAATTTTGAAACTTTTGATATGGCTTTTGGGCTGCCGTCAGATACTCCCAACGACTTGCTGACCCTTGTTTTTTTGGTTTTCAACGCCGGCACGACTTGCGCAACGAATTTGGTGGCATCGAGAGGCAAAGGCGAGGAGGCCTTGGTTTGGAATCCGAGAGTGCGGCAATTATCCCAGATGAAGTTCGCCTCTGAACTAACTTGGTTGCGCAACAACCCAATGGCAAGGTCTGTCATGGGAAAAAAATTCCAGGCAGCAAGGTGGGGATGTCTCCGGTTAATGTCGACAAGTTTATGGTGTGTAGATTGGCTGATACCGAGTTTGAGTCTTTCTTCGTCATTGACAAAAACATCTCCAGTTTTGGTGCAGTTGAATTGGAGCCACCCTTCAGTTAGAAATAGGGTCTGGCTTTTACAGTACATGGAGAATAGTGAAGACCAGGGGTCATAGTGAGGGTGGAGAAGGATTTTTGAGGCGAATTTGTGGCAGACGCGACCCACGTTGATCCTGTAATATTTGCCTACCGACTTAGAATCCTCAAATGTGACTCTGCCATTAGAAGCAAGGTTGAAATCGTTGTCGAAGAACTTGTCACCATTCCCTAGAAATTCCGCTATCATGTCGTCGCAGAGTTTTGAAAGTCCATGTGCAAGAGAAGGAATGTAGACCAGCCTTTTTAAAACCAGGTTGGAACCAATGTGGCGGTCATGAAAGGTGAGTGGTGGAGAATCAGGGACCAGGGCGCGAGTTTCATTGGGTCGAGTTTCATGGGTTATACTGGGGTCGTAGTTGAAATCGAATGCCTCTTTAAGGAGGGGTAAGAATGGGTCATCTGCATCGAGCATCTTGGGGGAAGCAAGGGCGGAAGCAAAAATATCAACCAAGTTATTTTGTTTGTTTATCGCCATTCCCGGTTGTTGATCGATGATCCTGACGTCAATAACCACATTCTTCAAATCCCCTCCACGAGCGGACCATCTTGGAACGATACTATTCTGGGTTTCGATTTTATAACTCATGGAGAGCAGTGATGACCAGGAAGTACAGTGAGGGTGCAGGAGAATTTTTGAAGCGAATCTATGACAATTGCGACCCACGTTGGCCCTGTAATAGTCACTTACTGCTTCAGAATCCTCAAATATGGCCCTGCGAGCAGAATCAAGCTCGAAATTCTCATCGTGGAACTTGTCACCATTCCTTAGAAATTCTTCTATCATTTCGTCACAGAATTTTGAGAGTCCATGTGCGAGAGAAGGGATGTAGACCAGCTGTTTTAAGACCAGGTTGGAACCGATGTGGCGGTCATGGAAGTTGAGTGGTGGAGAATCAGGGAACAGCGCGCGAGCCTCATTCAGACTACGTCGAGGTTTATGGGTTATGCTGGGGTCGTAGTTGAAATCGAATGTTTCTTTAAGAAGAGGTAAGAATGGGTCATCTGCAGCGAGCATGTCGGCGGAAGCAAAACATGAACCGTAAATTCTTTTGTTTATCGCTATGTATTTGATGCCAACTCAATATGTAGACCAAATGTAGACCTCTGAAGACCTTCACGAAAATTCACTTCATCGTAAACAGCGGATGCCTGTAGGTTTTCGACAGTGCAGGCAGTACAAGGGAAGTTAAGAAAATATCCAGAAACACCGACTCATTTATTGCATAGGAAAATGAAGCCCAACTTCGTGCTATTGGAAGGGGTAATGAATAAAGTCAGATACTGGGGGAAAATCATTTAGTTCCACCCGGAATACCAGCTGCCCGCTAATAATAATGTTCCAGCGCATCGTCCTCTTCAGCAGGCTTCAGCCCTTCTGCTAATCCGGCGCGCGGGACGTCCCTTGGCCTTACATATTTTCATCCGGAGTTCTGAGCCTTCTGAAGCTCTGACCAGACAGTATCAGATCATGATATTTCATCGTCGCTGGCATCTTCTGGTGGTTGCGTTCTTGTCATTCGGAGGGGCGGCCTTGGTCTTCATCAAGGTTGCGGTAGCGGTCCATCGTTCTCCTGCAGTGCGACACCGACGAGCTTCTTTAAGTTCTTAGCCAGAGCAGCACCGTGTCAAAGAAAAAAACCGATGAAGAGCTCCGAAAGGGCGCGCGTGAGAGGGCTGGGCCAGTCTTCAAGCCCGTAAAGTTATATAGTTCCTTCCGGCCGCAGATAGACGAAGTTGAGCTCCTCAGGAACCAATAGGATACTCCCCAGTTGACAGCGAGGACCTCATCGATGTCGGCTCGTCGTTGAGGAGAGACGAATCTGTCATTGGTTTCTACGCGAGTGGACGGACAATCGGGACGCGCGAGATATGAACTTGGCGTACCCGTCGACATGAGAGTAGTACGTAGGTAAAAGATTACCTCTTGGCCGAAAGAGTAGTTTGTGGGAAATGTCTGAGGCTTTTCACGATCTCGTTTGAACAGTGCCGCGTGGCTTTTCACCTGCGTGGTTGTTCGAATGGAGGGTCGAAATGCACAGGGAGAGCACGAGATTGTTAAAGGGTTGAGAGCTTCCTCAGGTACGCGACGCGTAGACCTTTTTCGCGATGCCGAGAAGTTCCATCTCCCCTCCATTAGCAAAGTTTTGCAACGAATTTCTGCAAGGTATCTGAGTCGGACAAATATCAGTAAAGATCTTAAAAAATATTCACTTAATCGTTCAAGGACTTCCAAGTAACGATTAAATTCAGCATCGGAGGCAAAATTCACGTTCTTCGAGAGCAGAATGTCAGCACAACATGTTGGGCGAGCTGGACGGGATGTCACAAACCTGGAAGATTTACCTCGTTTCATTCTCGTATCCTATTAGAAGAACGCGGAGGTCCTCGCCAAGTGTGATTTGAACCTCTGCGACCCCGGCATCGCTTGCAGTAGTGTAACATCCAGCTGTATCATGGCCGGAAATTTAAAGCACGGCTAAAAAGATAGGAAATGAGACAAGGCTCTTAATCGCAAATAAATCCATCCCTCTGTACCTTACCAACTCAAGACGAAGAGGGTTTCCGGCGCGGTGGATTTTAATTTTTGATGATGGAGAGAGGAAGGAGCAGGTGGTCGCGATGCGCAACCAAACACCAAACCCTTTTTCTTCCAACTTACATTCAGATTACCCATCGCTGTTTCCCAATTACTCTCCAAGGAATCACTTTCGATACTTCAAATAATTATTGGAACATACTCTTCACATATTTCTAATCGCGTCAAATTCTTGGTTCAACTTCTATTCAGTCTGCCATATGTTGGCCTTAGGCGACCCATTCTCTCCCGCCCTTCGGGAAGCTTTCCACTTCAATTATGACCCTAATATCACCCATCAACCTCCCAGAAACGAACCAGTCTTGCCTCCTGACAGTCCGCCTTTTACTTTCTATGATCGCCACATCGCTTGCAACATGGTTTTAAAACAGTTGGTATACCTTCCATCCATTTCCCACAGCCTCTCAAAACTATGCGAAAATACGATAGAAAAGTATACAAGCGACGGTAACAGGTTTCTCGAACGAGGTTTCGCTCTGGATGACGGCTCAAGTGACCCAGAGTTCCAGCATGCTGGCTCAGTGAGAGACTACTACAACTCTAGCGCAGGGTTTTTGGGTCATAGGTTTGCTTCAATAACCTTGCTTCACCCATACTGCCCTAGTTGGGCATCACTCTTGACATTGTATAACTCAAGGAGGCGCCCTGAAGGTCCTCCATTTTTGACAGAATCATGTCTCCAAGTCAGAGGCTATCCTACCCGGGGTACTCTCAAGTTTAACGATACATACGACAAGGACTTGAAGGAGGGACTGGATCAAGCAACAGAGGATAGAGTGCTGGACATTGGTCGCAGATATCCAAGTCTTGCCATTTGGGAGATGTTCGCGATGACAGACGTCGCGAATTCATTGTTTCGAAACAAGCTTCAAACCGACTCTGCTTTTATCTGGGAGAGCTGTGGTACGATCGGATCCCAAACTACGGTGTATTCGACCCCTCCTCCTGATGCCACCAAAACTGTTTCGCAACTTATTTCATCTCTGAAACTCAAACCTTCAGCTAGATCCTTTTCGACTTCCAAGATCGTCACGAAGACTTCGAAACAATTCTTCCCATCGAAGCCGCCAAATCGGCTACGTAGGTATCGCCCCGAATTTCGCTATTACCTCCAACATGTACGTACCTATCCTCACACTGAATAGCATCCAGTTGTTAACAGATAGGCTTCAGGCCTGGGCGAAGGCCGCTTTGAATGACTCCACCTTTATAATCCTCAACTGCGGACGATACGAGCGCATCGGAATCCGTCATAGAGCATCCCAGACGTTGTACCTTTCCGCACTGATCGATCCTGTCAATATTCAAGATCCTCATTATGGGAAGTTGCACATAGGCCTACACATGGCAATTGTTCAAGACGTTCTCGAGCGTTATGAACTTGCCAATTCGTCCGAAAAGAACACTGGTAAGAAACGGCCTGCGGACGACACGGAGGTCCCTGCAAGCAAACGACGCAAAGGCTCTGATAACACAATACCCGTGGAGACAGATAATCAAACAGAAGAATCTCGCGAGGTAAGCACATGCATTGATACTTCTTGGTCAAATAGATCTATTTCGATATTTGCAGACGATCGCGAATGAAATGGGTGCACGTATGGTTGCCCTTGTGAACCTTCAGTACGGTCCATATTGCTCCCCAGCCCCTGCGTCTTTCATTCGGCTCAGACCTTCCTGTGCCCCATCGCTCCAGCCAAAGCCTCCGCCGGTCAAAGAAGTGAAAACCAAATACGGAACCCATGAATACTTCACCCTTACGCTCGGCCAGCAGCGATTCCAAGGTGCAACGGGCGTTGTCCATCCCGCCACTCTTGAACTGCGTGTCATTCTTCCATCGGGCGAAACGTCAACGCTGAAGCGTGATGGTCTCATTGTAAAATTAGCTTTTTTGCCAGACCAACAGAAGAGGCTGCATCACGAATTCGATATCTATTTACACCTTGCCCAGCGAGGAGCCAAAGGAGTTGTTGTCGTCCACGGTCTTTACAGTGATCCAGAATCGGGTACCTTGGCTTTAGTCATGGATGACGGGGGGAAGAGCCTTAGGCAGCGAGAACGAGAGCGCACGGGAGAAGTCTTTCCGCTGCAGGTCACCACGACGGATGAAGAGCGGTACGTTTTTAGTTTCGGTGCACCGATCCTGCTTTGGTGATCATGCGCGACCTTGTTTTTCAGCAAAGCCTTCTTGGAAATAATCGACAGTATTCACAAAGCTGGTGTTCGACACAGGGATATCAGTGCGGATAACCTTCTAGTTGACTGTAACACAGGGCAAGCCTTTATCATTGACTTTGACCAAGCTGAGATTGCGCGTCCGCGCACTAATTATAGGGTGGAAGTTCAGTGTCTAGAATTCCTTCTTGAAGGACAGTATATGCGGATGACTTATGAATTATATAATTGACCTCACTGTTTTCGTGTTTTTATGATATTACAGGCATTGATTGTGATTGGGGGGTTCGTTCTGGAGCCGAGCCGAGGAATCCCCTATACTCCTTACAATTCGTGGAATGAGCGGTAATCTAAGGGCTCGTCGACGCCTCAACACTGAGCCGAGGAAGGAGGGGCGCGAGATATCACGCCACGTGATGATAGTCACCCTATGTGACAACGCCCTTCATAACCGCCTTTTTGTTGGCTTTTTGTGTGCTCCAGTGTGCTCCTCCTGGATATTTTCCATCATGGCGGACACGAATTCGCAACCAATTTCCATGGAAGCCCTCTTATATGTCTTGAATCATGTTTTTCTACCTCCGAAACTACCTCAAGAGGATGATTACGACGCGGGCCACGACTTTGCCCTTTGTCAGCTCGCGTATCAAGCTTCCCTCGAATTTGCGCCATTTTTGTCGGTGTTCGAGCAAAAGAAATGGGACTTCGTGTCTCGTATGCTCAATAGACTATCAAAATCGACTTCAGTCGTCGATAAAGATGAACTTGTCAGGGATATATTGCACCTCGAGGACGGAGGTCAGTTTCTTTGAGATATCCGACGTTCCGTTTAGCTCAACCACGCGTTATTTGAACCAGATGCGCTGGCGTTTCACATCCGCGCTCAAAATGCTGCCCTCATTCTACGCAGGCTTCAAACTACAATGGTTTTCGAAGTCTTTGAGGTTTCGCCACCCCCTGAAGCTTTCATGACCGTTCATGGGAAGCTTATACGCTCATATCCTGGTCCGGCTGTGGAACTTCCATTAGGTGTCGCACAGGATCGCTCGTTCGTCGAGCAGCTTGTTTCGTTTCTTTCACAGATGGACGTGGACCGCTTGCCAGGAGCACAAGCAACTGCAACCAAAGCAGGATCCAAAGTCCCCGAAACACGCGGCACGATTCATCCACGATACATTTCCCAGCTCCTCATCATGATTCTTCGCGGCATGGGAAACGAAGCCGCAGTCACACGTATCACGAAGCGCATTGCAGACGATGTGTGTGGATTTACTGGTGGAAAACCTTGGCGGAGGTCGCCGCTTTGGCTCGTACTTCGCGTAGCCATGCAAACTACTGCGGACTCTCATGAGACATACAAGTCATTCATGGTGTTTTTTCACGCAAAATTCCTCCAACTGTTCGGCGACCACGATCTCCCGAGCGAGCTTATCCATGCCGCCCGAGTCAAGACAAGCAGGCGGGTTCACAAGCTCGGCGACTCTGTGTCTCCTCACCTCCTGCAAACCGTAATGGGTGTTAGCCGAACGACGGAGGAACGTCTTCAAGACAGGTGGTCCAAAGAGCAGCATTTGCAAGCGTCTTCCCCCTCCTACACCCCAGATCCTTTCGCAATAGAAAAGGATACCACCATGTCGCTTGTCGAGTCCCGCCCGTATCTCAACAAGGTCTTATCCCCCGATTCTTATATGGATACCTTCACGCAATTTCAGCCGGTCCACTTCCCTCGCGTCCGCGATTCTCATGATTTTCACAATCTCTGTCCGGAAGGTTTATCCAAAGCCGTTCAAGCTGATCCACGGATTGCTCTAGCCGATTTCGAGTTCCTTGTTCAGGAACGTTTGGACGATTGGGTCGCTGAGAACGGCCAAAACGAGTCCGCATGCGAGACGCTGGGATCGTGCATGGAACAATATATCACCGCCGCCAAAACCCATTATACATCCAACCCGGAGGACGAATCAATCATGCTTCTAACAATTATGGAGCTCTGGGTTGCACTAGATACCATCGCCAGCATCCACTGCCCACTGCTCTTATTTTATTCGCCCGAGATTCCATCCTCGTTTTTGGAACCCCTCCTCCTTCGGCGAGCGAAATTTATTGACCGTGCTGCTCAAATAGAACGTCACCTATGCCACCGACACTCGAAGGCGACTATTGAAACTTCCATATACTCTTCTACATTCGAACGCTCCAGTTTCGCTGTGCGTTATTTTCAAAAGTCGCCCACCCTGCAGGCCACTAAAGCCTCTATTGAGCAACATGCCACCGTAACACGCGAAAGCAAGCGCACGGAATTACTCCGGGCGAACGCGAAGCATGCATCTCTCACTAGGCAAATTGCCGCATCTACTTGCTCATACGTCAATGGCCCATCGGGCCCCAGACACTCGATATCCTGCCACAAATGCAAGCTCCAGTCGGAGGTCGAAGTTATGATTATTGCGGTTCATGAATGGCCTCTACCAGATCGTGCTCTAGAGGCTGAGGCGATCATCTTTGAGCTCCAATGTCCTCCGGCTTTCGCCATCTGGAGGGCGAGGACATACCAGATCCTTCGCGACTTCGGTATGGCGCACGCTGGGGCTCAGCCAAGGTTCAATCCTAATGTCCTCCTTGAGGACTATGAGGGACTTACGAAGTGGGCTACGAAGGGCACCACGTCAGGTCGGGTCGCATTGGCCTCCGAGACAAAATCGTTCCTTAATAACTACTACCGACACGTTCCTATCCCTGCGAATGAAGACAGCGTTTGCGTCAACAACGGTCTGCGCTTCAAGTTCTATGACAGAACGAAGAGAGAACACGTTCTTTCGATGTTCGACCTCAATCTCGATTCATACTGCACGCTTCTTCTGCCAAAGGATGGAGAAGGCTTATACCAGCATCTTCAGTACGCTGTCGCCCAGACTACCCACATGCACAACGAGACCATCGTCAATCAGGGAGATTGTCCGATGAACCTGAGCATGCACGAGCAGCTTGCTTTCTCCAACCTTCGTTGCGGACCGCAACTTCAGTGGAAAAATATTGCTCGTGAACTAAGAACGAACACTTTGACGTTTTCTCGGGAGGAGGTCCATACCCTGATCACGCAAGCGGCCTGGCAGATAGGACCTCTTTCAGAAGACGGAAAGCTCAGAGAATGGCATTTTGAGCTTGAAGTATCGGAATTCGGTGCTGTCCTGATCCGAGAAGCCACGGAACTTTTATCACATGTCGAGGCCAATTGGATTGAAGGAACGACGGTCAAGACTATCAGTTTCGTTTTCCGTTTCGATGGATTAACCTAATACTAACACTTCGATTCAGTTTACCTCATTAGTCGCCTTCTCGCTTCTACTACAGGTGCTCAGGCGCAAGTGCGACGAAATGGATACCAGTTCTTGCGAAAAGCTCGACAAGTAACACATAAATGGATGCGCGAAATTGTGCTGAAGCTTCAGGACGCCGTCGACGATGGCCAGGCCAGCGAGCTTCAAAGACGAGCTTGCGACATGGCTGCGACTTGCAGGGCGACTTTCGATGTCGAATATGGGACTCATCTCGATTCTCTGCTCTGTTCTTCAGAAGACGTCGCCATTGCAATTGAATGTGCCATTGTCATTCATGACAATACTCCCCCTCATCTTGGCCAAAAATATCCAGATTTTCAGAAATTGCTCCATCGCGATCGGCGACTCTCTCATTTCCTGGAAGCACCGCTCATTGCACTCATTCAGAATGATGAATGTGGATTGGATACTGCCATTTCCTCGGTTTGGTCCTCATACCGTCCGGGAGATGGAGGCTGGCAGCAATTGGATGGGCCACATTCACGATGGCTGACATCCCTCACCGCTCCTCTGCCTGGTCAACGAGCCCAGCAAGTCCACTACAACATTTTAACTGGGAAGATGCTTGTAGATGGGAAGCCACTAGGACGTCTGCCTCAAGAAATTGTTAGGCACTCCACCTACAGCCGAATCTTTGGCCAGGTATCAATATGTTTATGATATGACATGGTTCGAGCTCACCTCGGTGTATCAGAAAATTTTGGACGTCATTCCTGCCGATATGCCTGGAATGGATTATGCTACCAGGTCCTTGGTCCATGATTATCAGGTACGTTACTTTTCATTCGTCTTGATATTGTCAACCTAAGGTTTACGGCGGCATTAGGTTTTCTTCGCACTCCGTGCTAGTTCTCAAAACCTCATCATCCGCGCAAGCTGCTCGGGCAAAATCTTGGAGCTCGTTCCTCATACCGTTCTCCTCGAAGATTTCCCAATGTTGTTTGTCACAGAACACACCCATTGGATGGATGTCCAGAGTGGCGAGGTCGAATTTCGACCCCTTCATCGGTTATGGGATTCGTCTCCTCAGAATTGGCGGCTGCAGTTCTCCCCAGGCAGTCCGTCAAGGATGATACAAAAGACTCCGGATGCTCGTCTTCTCCTCGATATCCGAAGCAGGACATTCCAGGGCATCTCGGCCCGTATTCTTCCTTTGGAACGAGCGGAATATCTGACCGTCGTCTTCGATGTTCCATCCCGCAATGTCTTCATTGAGCTACCGCGATTTCGCCTTGAATTTTTTATAAACAATGGCGAACTTGAATCGAAGAATCTGCAGAGCATGGTCATCGACAGCGACCAATGCACGGGTACCATGATCGGGTTGAACAGTCAGCTCGTCCTTCGACATAAAGACTCATCATTCGCCAGCCTCCCTCGTTCCCGCTGTGTCCTCATACCACGCGGCTGTGTCCAGTTTCGCCTCTCCTCTGACAAGAATCACGTTCGTGTGGACATTGATACCTGTACCAATTTTATTCGCCGAGTTATATGGGATAAATACGAAATCGACTGTGACCTTGGCTTGCTCGTTGGCAGCGTCAACCTCGCTAGCCGCCTCTACAGGATCTACCTGCACGCCTTGGACCCTTTGACGGGTCAAACAGGAACCGACCACGCGCTGCAGGAATTGAAGGCCGCCGGCTCCTTCTCATTTCAGAGATTGACAAAGGCCGATATCGAGCTCCTTCGGCTCATCGGGGACATCACTCCTCGTAGGCATTATTACCCGAAGCATTTTCACGCCATGCAGACCATTAAGTGGTCTCCTCACCTGCCTGCACTCTCTCAGCATGGAACCTTCGACACCGCCGTATGCAAAATCATGGAATACGCGCAATCCCTCTCCATCTTCGGTGGCCCAAAGCAAGAGAAAGCTGTTGAGCTGGATTACAAGTGCAAGGGTGATCTACTCTTAATGACGCGTGCGACACAGAGGAATGCCATTTACTATGAGGCAGCTGGCAAGACGCCGGTGAGAACCGATAAAAGATATGAATCTCGAGATTCTCCTCACCTTTCCGAGCATGATTCTGATGGAATGGAAGCTCTGAAAACCTCGCGATTGGTCTACGCTTGGCCTGTAGGTCTTACCCGCCGTCTCGAGCCCTCTGAGCTCCTCGAGACCTTCACAGGTTGGGGCAACATGAAGGGACCTCTGGAAGGGACGTCTCTGATGTACACCCAAGAATGGCTGCAGTTTGACCTTCCAGCCAAATGGCTTAGTATCTACGGTCTCTGTCGTCGACTTGGAGGATCTGCCTCGAAGTACGAGTTGGTTTTTTCCTTCGCTGCTCTGGCTTATAGCTCGCCGAGCCTTCGGAAATTCATCCCGGTCCTCCTAGCTTTCGCCACTATCCCAAAATCGCAATTGGTTCAGCCACCCCGGCATTTGTCCTATAATGTGGCAACTGGGTTTGAGCCCCTTCGGGCACGAGTGCGTAGTATGGTAATCTCCGGATCCCACCTTCCTCAGGACAGCCCCGCCGGAAGGCTTTTGCGAAGGCCAAAAGAGACTGCACGAAATCTCCGTCTTCGACAAGCCATGCATCATAACGAGCATGTCGCTCGTAGGGCCGATGAAGTTGTGGACCGCCTGATGATGGAATGTCATTCCTTGGAGCCACAATCACCTTTCAATCATGACGACTCGCGCTGGCTCCGCACCGAAGTAATCATGAGGGATGTCACAGAATATTTCGCCAGCTGTTTACGCAATAAGGACCTTCGTTCGTTTGCTTCCCAGGTCACGACAGTACTCGAAGCACACTATACAAAGCGCTATTCACCCAAAGTTGAACAAATGCCCATATTTACCTTCGACCCAGAGGGACCTCATATCTGCCCCGATTCTGGTGAAGCCGATTCCCCCTTCACACTGGCAAACCTTCTTTCCGTTCGGGCAGATTCCACCCCAGCAAAACCCAGCTTTGCATTTGGGACAGGTGCACAGATTCCTAGACCGTTTAGCCCAGCAATCGAGACCAGTCTTCTGAAGAAACTCATCTTTCAATTCCGAAAGAACAACTATTCCAAAGTTGCTCAATTGTATAGCGAGCGTCTCGAAAGCAGTCAGCGAGAATTAAATGGACACCGGACGCCAGTCATACCCAAGCATCCACCTCCCATAAATGATTGCCTTGCCTATCGCGACCGCTGCCAAATTCCCCTGAACGATGTTTTTAGGTCCATCCACTCTGCTTTGTCGCCTTTAACCACCACGGAAAAAATCCTCGCGGATGCAGGGCTGTGGCCCCGCATTCACCACCGGAGTATACTCTATCCCCTAGCATCCACATCCAAGATCGACCTCAGCCCGGAATGGATCGAAATCTTGACCACCTTTGCCGAGGTTTTCATCGAGTACCAGTATTCTCAACGGTTGTTAGGGTATGCCCTTCAATCGGACGCTGAAAAATACTTCAAAGAACTCGACAGTGCTTCATTCAACCGACAGGATGCGACACAAATTCCTGACTGGCTCTTGATACAGGTAAGAAACAAACTGCTTTGGCTCGTCGATGTGCTGAGCGTGGCCCCATGTCTGTTTAGATCCAGGGCAATTTCATTACACGCCCGATCCAGTACGATGTCGCCCGAGAGATGGTTGCTCCTTCCTCGGAAGGCAGTGCAATCCTCCAACTAAACATGGGAGAGGGAAAGTCCCATGTTATCGTTCCCCTGGTTGCTACAGCCTTGGCCGACTCGCATAAGCTTGTTCGAGTTGTTGTTTTGACGCCTCTAGCCGGCCAAATGTTCCACCTGCTCGTTGAGCGTATCTCTGGCCTTACCAATCGTCGAGTCTTCTATCTGCCCTTTTCCCGTGACGTCACCATGAATATCCAACAAATCGAGGCTATTCAACGTCTTTTTGAGAAGTGTGCTCGAGTCCAAGGAGTCTTAGTGACGCAGCCAGAACATATGTTGTCGTTTGTTCCACTGAAACCTGTCGTGACGTGGGCCTTACGCTCGACCAAATCCCATCCAGAAGTGCTCAATTTGGAAGGAAATTCTTTGGCGTCCTTCGGGAAAACGACCTGCGAAAGGAAGAAATCGATGGTGGCTTGGTTATACTGGAAGATGGGGACGATATCGTTTGTGAACTTCTGCACGTCCTTCGTGTTTACCCCCATGAGCTGACGGAGCGACGCAGGGACATCATTCCCACCCCGCTTGACCCACTTCTCGTACTCGAGGGGAGGATTGTCGAGCTTGATGAGAAGCGAAAAACATTCTCGCACTTGGGATATGGTGAGACCTCCATAGTAGTAGCTCAGGCAAGTCAAGCAAATGGCAACGTCTGGATGACCGAACTCGCTCCGTAGGCTAGGCACATCCTATGGAGTGCCATGATTAATATTCGGCGTGTGAAAATTTAAAAAGTTTCGAATACCTTGGCTCTGTATGGGACAGCCAGAAGTGAGCGTTTCAAATCAAGACCATAGTCCACTCGCCAGCGTCTTTGGCCGAGAACATATACCAAGATACCATGTGCAAGTAGACCGCGGAGGAGGAGGAGGCCCTTCCAAAGAGAAGAGTTTCTGAAGAAACGTTTGACAGTGAGGTACGTTTTATTGTCGATATTGTGCTCTGTAATAAAGCGCAGTACTGCACTCCGGAGTTGAGACTGAGGACTGAGATCAACAAAGGTTAGGTTATCAAGCGCTCCATCCAAAACCGCCTCGGCAATTTGAGACACGAGCGCCTTGGAAGCCGACTCTCCAAGCACACGAACGTGGGAGAACTTCCCTTCAGAAGCCTCGACCGCAATGTGCTCAAAGCGTTCAACTTGATTGGGAAATTCCTCATGAATGCTTCGTATATGTCGGCGTACGAGATCCAGAATATTTTGCGTAGTAATCCAACGATCTTGACCGTCGTCGAGCGGCTGCTGCTGATCCATAGTGTAGATGAGTTGCTACTTGACATGGAGAATTTCGTCGCTCTCGTCGAGGATGTCCCGCGAAATAGACATCAACCACGCTTGCATCTCCTGCAACTTCTGCGCAACGTGGTCGAGAGGAGAGCCAGATGATAACGTTCGGTCGATCACCATCAGCCGGAACGAAAGGTCTGACATTCTGCCAACTTCCATCACTGCGACTGACCCCGTTAACCAACTTCGAACGAACGCTCAAGTGCTCTGGTATCTACTCCAACCTGAAAACGACAGATATGTCTGTACTCAGGGCACCGGGGGGCAACCCTATTCGGCGACTGAATTTTTGGAGTTCTTGGTTCAGGAGCCTAAGGAAGTCAGAGTTTTGCTCGATGTCGGTGCCCAGGTAAGATCATACTGTGATGAAGTAAACAATATGCTAACTGTCATATTAGATGTTGGAAATGACGAACCAACAGTTAGTCCAGCACTGGTTATCGTTAAGGAAGGATGTTGCAGCTGGCGTGTTCTTCGACGATATGGACAACTTATCCGTTCTCACTCAAGATGGTGTCGTGGAACCATTCCATTCATCATCCTTCTCCCAACTTCTTAACCAATGCGTCGTCTACCTTGACGATGCACACACCAGAGGAACAGACCTTAAGCTTCCTCTCAACTTCCGGGCTATGGTAACTCTCGGTCCCAAAGTCACAAAAGACAGATTGGTTCAGGGTAGGTTCCTGCCGCTTCGTTCCTGTTTCACCCATTAACGGCTTAAACTTAAAGGTTGTATGCGTATGCGAAAGCTGGGTCATGGACAATCCGTCGTCTTCTGTGCTCCCCCCGAGGTTGACAGGCGCATCCGCGAAATCGAAAACATTCGCTCTTCGCGTCGAGTAAAGGTCAACGACGTTCTCAGCTGGGCGATGTTTAATACGTGCGCCGATATCGAAGGCCACATACCCCACTGGGTCGAGCAGGGCGTTAATTTTCACGCGAGGCAAGCCGCAAACGCCACGTTTGAAGCCGCGAATTCGGCAGTCGAATTACTGAAGAACGCCTGGCTCCAACCTGCTGCCCGATCCTTAACGGAAATGTATGGCCTCTCCGTCAAATCGTCAGTATCCTCTGACTCAGTTAATGACATTCCGGCCATGCGCGAGCGCCTCCGCACCCTTGGGATCACAGCGCTGCGCGATGCACACATGGAAGAGGAACAAGAAAGAGAGGTCAGTCATGAAGTTGAGCAGGAGCTGCAGCTGGAGAGACCTCCGCGAGTTTCGCCTGCCATACATTTCCTCGACGAGGAAGTCCGCCGCTTTGTCCGACAGGGCATTATCGCGAAAAACTCAGACGTATTCTTGCCTTTGATGACCCCACTCCGCTCTCAAACCGACACACTCAGTCCGCCGAACCCATGGTCTACGCACCTTCTGGCTACTCGAGACTTCATGACCACGACAAAGAAGGCAAGGGAGACATTTAAAATGACTGACTACCTGCGTCCTGTCAACTGGATTGTCTCCCGTGAACTTAACAACAAGGGAGGCATGGTTCTTGTCGTGATGAGTCCATTCGAGGTCAGTACTCTTCTTGAAGATATTCGCAAGAGCAAGTACGTTCGCTTGCATATGTACGCGCCTCGTACCACTCAGGCCATGAAGCCATTCGACGACCTAACGTTTTATTGTGTCCCCCCGTTATCGCCGAGTGGACGTACTGCGTTGGCTTCTCTGTCCCTCGACATGCGCAGTCAGCTCAACATCTGGGCTGGCCAGCTCTACTTGGACGAGTACGAGACATATCTTTACCTGTGCTTGCTCTTGGGTGTGTCTTCGAGCGAAACGGCAGGCTACAGCTCGGTGCAGGGTGATCGATTCGTTCCGAGAACGGGAAGGATTGGGGAGATGGAAGATGTGTGCTTGTTTGACGAGAGTCCGTTGACGCTGCTGAAGATGCTCTTCGGATTGCGGAGGAAAGGCATGAGCTATCAGCAGACCCACGTCGGTAAAATTCTGCATGCTCGCTTGCTTTCACGAGAAGACTTTGAAGAGTAAATGATACCAGGTACGTCGTCCGCCATTGCTCCGGTATCACCTATTAATTCAACTATGTTTCGACAGGATGCCGAAAAAAATATCTTCGCTTACTGACTCGAACTGCCCTTACGTTACTAATTATATAGTCCTCTTAAAGTCCACTTCTTCTCTGAAGCATAGTATTTTGTACAAAAAAATCATCATCGATAATAATCATAATTCATGAGTTCATACTTTTTATCGAAAATATTTTGTAGACATTGCATTTCAATGTCGTAGTTGGGATAGAACGCTCCTGCAATGTCCGCACGGTCAAAATCAATGACAAAGACTTCACCGGTTGTCGGGTTGACGAGGAGATTATCGGCCCTGACGTCCTGGTGCCGAACACGAGCTTTGTGGATGCCCTTGAATATCGCAGTGAAAGCGGCACTTGACAAATTAATTCAACAGTCACGAAGATTAAAATATTTGAAGTGAAGGAGATTTACCGTTCTGCTTCACTCAAGGTAACTTGGGCTGGCACTTCTTCACCAGTTCGCTCCATTTCCCGCTGCCTGAGGTTCTGGCCACCGTTGTCCATCAACAAACCCAGCACCCCCGAGTCCGACTCGCGAAACAAGCCGTGAACGGGGATAACGCCCTTCACCTGCTTCCGGGCAAGGTGAGAATAGACGTCAAATTCATGTCGAAGCCGCTTTTGCTGCTGGTTCGAGAATGCCAATTTCAAAACCAAGTTTGAGCTCTTCATGGTGGATACTTCCCCTGAAGGCAGCTTGACTTGCGCTTCCAAGGCGGCAGGATGTACGATACCGGTAGAACCTTCGCCTCGTGGTTCATCCAAAACAAGAGTGAAATACTCGTGCGCAAGATACTTTCGCTTCAACTTTTGCATTGGAAGAAGTTCGGGTTGAAAGATAGGTGCACAGGAGGGACCTATCCGAATAAATGAGGCAGGGGTAGGAGAGCAAAACGGACCATATTTAAGGTTCACGAGGGCGATCATTCGAGGGCCAATCTCTCTCATAATCTGAAAAAGGAATGCCCAAAAATGTTAGTACAACTACGAGGGGAAAGAGAAAAGCCAGACACCTCTGAGTGCTTGGGTTCATCTTTAGGTAGTGAGATCATGGTCTTCCTTCGCTTGGCCGGAGGCAGCGATTCCTCCACGTCAGCTTCCTCAGCTGGGCGCTTGGTGCCTGCCATCGTAGAAAGGTCATGACGTTGCAACACGTCTTGCACGATTGCCATATTGAGGGCAACATGTAGTTTCCTGTAACGAGGATCTTGGATATTAACGGTGTCGATCAATCCAGAGAGGTAAAGCGTCTGGGATGCGCGGTGGCGGATTCCTATGCGTTCGTAGCGTCCACAATTAAGAATGATGAAAGTGGCATCGTTTTCGACAGCTTTAGCCCAGGCCTGAAATGTAACAGCGTCAACATAAGAGCTTCATGAAGGAGTCGGCACGCACATGTTGAAGGAGATGTCGAAATTCTAGGCGGTAGCGGCGTTGTCGCTTTGACGTTTTCGATGGTTCTATGAATTTCGCGACCTTCGCTAAGGTTTTTGGGCTGCCGTTCGACGCTGCTGACGATTTGTCGATCCTGGTTCTTTTAGCTTTCAATTCTGGCACAAGTTGCGCAACAAGTTTGGCGGCATCGAGGGGCAAAGTCGAGTAAGACTTGGTTTCGAATCCCAGAGTGCGGCAGTTATCCCAGATGAACCCCGCCTCTGAATTAACATGGTTGCGCAACAAACCAATGGCGATATCTGTCATAGCAAAAAAATTCCAGATGGCAAGGCGGGGATGCTTCCGGCGAATATCGAGTAGCTTGTCGTGAGTAGATTGATTGATGCTGAGTTTGAGTTTTTCTTCACATTCCGTGTTGCCAAACCAAAGATCTCCCATGTCGGTGGTGCCTCTGGATTCGAGCCAAGCTTCTGTCAGAAATGGCGTGTGGGTTTTATGAATCATGGCGAACAGTGATGACCAGGAGCCACAGTGAGGGTGGAGAAGGATTTTCGAGGCAAATTGGTGGCAATTTCGACCCACATTGAACTTGTAATAGTTACTTACTGCTTCAGAGTCCTGAAAAATGACGCCATCATCGTAATCTAGGTCGAAATCTTCCCCGTGGAACTTGTAACCGTTCCCTAGAAATTCTTCTATCATTTTGTCACAAAGTTTTGAGAGCCCATGCGCAAGAGAAGGAATGTAAACCAGCTGTTTTAAGACCAGGTTGGAACCGATGTGGCGATCATGAAAGTTGAGCGGTGGTGAATCGGGGACCAACGCCCGAACCTCATCAGGATTACGTCGAGGTCGATGGGTTATGCTGGCATCGTAATTGAAGTCGAATGTTTCTTTGAAGAGAGATAAGAACGGGTCATCTGGAGCGAGCATTCAACTTTCAACATTGGCGGAAGGTTGGGCGGGAGTGAATGATGTGTGTATTTCTATTTGGCGCTGGTGGTCCTCCATTATTCCCGAATAAGTAACTGGCGAAGGAATGTTGGCAATGGTTGCATTGGGGGAGCAAATGAATAAAAATGTATACGGTGTACGTACACGGCTTCAGTCCATTTTTTTGCCAACCAGAAAGTTGATCGCAATTTGTAGCGACTCTACTCCAGCTTTAAATTTCTCGCAAGCCTGAGTCCCTTGAGATTCTCATATAGCGCGGGGGTCAATCTATTGAGGTCCGTTTGGGTGAATATCGAGCAAAAAATGCTGAAAAAACGAGTATATATTCTACTTTCTAACGTGTTTTTCATGGATTTTCACCCTTTCATGATGCGCAAGGGAAAAAAATATCAAGCGGCTCTGACCTCGTTACACAAGAATAATAACAGCTACGGATACCTGAAGGAAAGTGGGCCCGGAGGTCCACGACACAGATGAAGATACCACGATTCGGGTAAAGAAGTGGATGCAGAATCCAACCCAAGGTGAATAAATCAACAGTAAGCGAAGAACCGGATGGATCCGGTAAAAGAATCTCGTTCTTCCAACATTTGTTTGAGTGTCCCGCGGGAAAATCAGGGTGATTATGCTTTGAAGCCTTGAAGGGTGAGGGTTCGTATACCTAGTTAAGTCGGCTGATCCACTTGAAGGCAGCCTACCCCTCGTTAAATACATGATGTCAGCTATGTTTGAATCTGGACTATATAATTAGTAGCGTAACGGCAGTTCGAGTCAGTGAGCGAAGATATTTTTATGGCATCCTGTCGAAACATAGTTGAATTAGTAGGTGATACCGGAGCAATGGCGGACCATGTACCTGGTATCCTTTACTCTTCAAAGTCTTCTCGTGAAAGCAAGCGAGCATGCAGAATTTTACCGACGTGGGTTTGCTGATAGCTCATGCCTTTCCTCCGCAATCCGAAGAGCATCTTCAGTAGCGTCAACGGACTCTCGTCAAACAAGCACACATCTTCCATCTCCCCAATCCTTCCCGTTCTCGGAACGAATCGATCACCCTGCACCGAGCTGTAGCCTGCCGTTTCGCTCGAAGACACACCCAAGAGCAAGCACAGGTAAAGATATGTCTCGTACTCGTCCAAGTAGAGCTGGCCAGCCCAGATGTTGAGCTGACTGCGCATGTCGAGGGACAGAGAAGCCAACGCAGTCCGTCCACTCGGCGATAACGGGGGGACACAATAAAATGTTAGGTCGTCGAATGGCTTCATGGCCTGAGTGGTACGAGGCGCGTACATATGCAGGCGAACGTACTTGCTCTTGCGAATATCTTCAAGAAGAGTATTGACCTCGAATGGACTCATCACGACAAGAACCATGCCTCCCTTGTTGTTAAGTTCACGGGAGACAATCCAGTTGACAGGACGCAGGTAGTCAGTCATTTTAAACTTCTCCCTTGCCTCCTTTGCCGTGGTCATGAAGTCTCGAGTAGCCAGAAGGTGCGTAGACCATGGGTTCGGAGGGCTGAGTGTGTCAGTTTGAGAGCGGAGTGGGGTCATCAAAGGCAAGAGGCCTGGAAAAACACCATGAATGCCTTGTACGTTTCACGGGAATCTGCAGTTGTTTGGATGGCTACACGGAGCACAAGCCAAAGCGGCTTCGCCATGGTTTTTCAGCATTGTGCCAGCAGACATCGTCTGCAATACGCTTCGTAATGCGATTGACTGTGGCCTCCTTTCCCATCCCGCGAAGAATCATGATGAGGAGCTGCGAGATGTATCGTGGGTGTGTTGTGCCGCGTGTTTCGGGGACTTGGGATCCAGCCTTGACGGTGGTGGCTTCTGCGCCCCGCAACCGATCTATGTCCATATGCATAAGGAATGAAACGAGCTGCTCAACAAATGCGGGATCCTGTGCAACATCGCGAGGAAGCTCCACAGCAGGACCAGGATAAGAGCATATGAGCTTGCCTTGAACCGTCATGACAGCCTCAGGAGGCGGAGAAACCTCAAAAACTTCGAAAACCATGGAATCTTGAAGTCTGCGTAGAATGAGTGCAGCATTCTGGGCATGGATGTGAAATGTATATACATCTGAATAAATCCGAAAAGGGTGCAAATGAGCCAGTCAGAACATTTGGAGACATCAGCAAACTGACCTTCACACCTAAGGCCCAATATCTTATTGACAAGTTCATCTTTATCGAGGACTGAAGTCGCTTTCAGCAGCATTTTAATCATTCGGGACACAGAAGACCAATTCCTTTCCTGAACTGCAGGTAGAAGGGGCGCAAAATCAAGAGAAGCATTATACGCGAAGCGACAAAGGGCAAATTCGTGGCCCGCATCGTAATCGTCCTCTTGAGGTAGTTTCGGGGGCAGAAAAACATGAGTCAGGACGTATAAGAGGTCTTCGATAGAAACCGGTTCCGCATTCGCGTTCGTCATGATGGATGAACATCCAGAAGGACGCAAAAGCCAGAAATCGTTATGAAAGGGGTGCTAGTTGATAAAATGCAGCGTGACGGTCACGTGGTGTGATATTTCGTGAAATATTCATTTCTCCGGAACAGACTGAGAGAACTCTCTAGATCTCGAAATCCATTCCTGGTATATCATAGAAACACAATGAAAATACTGAAAATAGTGAGGTCAACCATACAGTTCATAAGTCATCTGCATATACTGTCCTTCAAGAAGGAATTCTAGACACTGAACCTCCACCCTATAATTAGTTCGTGGACGGGCAATCTCAGCTTGATCAAAGTCAATTAAAAACGCTTGCCCTGTGTTGCAGTCAACTACAAGGTTATCTGCGGTGATATCCCGGTGTCGAACACCAGCCTTATGGATGCTGTCGATTATTTCCAAGAAGGCTTTACTGCAAAAAGCACCCGGGTATGATCACCAAAGCAAGATCAGTACACGGAAACTAAAAACATACCGCTCTTCATCCGACGTGGTGACCTGCCGCGGAAAGATTTCTCCCGTGCGCTCTCGTTCTCGCTGCCTAAGGCTCTTCCCCCCGTCATCCATGACTAAAGCCAAGGCACCCGATTCTGGATCACTGAACAGACCGTGGAGGACAACAGCTCCTTTGGCTCCTCGCTGGGCAAGGTGTAAATAGATATCGAATTCGTGGTGCAGCCTCTTCTGTTGGTCTGGCAAAAAAGCTAATTTTACAATGAGACCATCACGTTTCAGCGTTGACGTTTCGCCCGATGGGAGAACGACACGCAGTTCAAGAGTGGCGGGATGGACAACGCCCGTTGCACCTTGGAATCGCTGCTGGCCGAGCGTGAGGGTGAAGTGCTCATGGGTTCCGTATTTGGTTTTCACTTTTTTGGCCGACGGAGGCTTTGGCTGGAGCGATGGGGCACAAGATGGTCTGAGCCGAATGAAAGATGCAGGGGCTGTGGAACAATATGGACCATACTGAAGGTTCACAAGGGCAACCATACGTGCACCCATTTCATTCGCGATCGTCTGCAGGTAAAGAAATAGATCTATTTGACCAAGAAGTATCAATGCATGTGCTTACCTCGCGAGATCCTTCTGCTTGATTATCTGTCTCCACAGGTATTGTGTTATCAAAGCCTTTCCGTCGTTTGCTTGGAGGGATGTCCGTGTCATCAGCAGGCCGTTTCTTACCAGTGTTCTTTTCGGACGAAATGGCAAGTTCATAACGCTCGAGAACGTCTTGAACAATTGCCATGTGTAAACCTATGTGCAACTTCCCATAATGAGGATCTTGAATGTTGACAGGATCGATCAGTGCGGAAAGGTACAACGTCTGGGATGCTCTATGACGGATTCCGATGCGTTCGTATCGTCCACAGTTGAGGATTATAAAGGTGGAGTCGTTCAAAGCGGCCTTCGCCCAGGCCTGGAACCCATCTGTTATTAACTGCATGTTATTCGGTGTGAGAATAAGTACGTACATGTTGGAGGTAATAGCGAAATTCGGGGCGATACCTACGTAGCCGATTTGGCGGCTTCGATTGGAAGAATTGTTTCGAAGTCTTCGTGACGATCTTGGAAGTCGAAAAAGATCTAGCTGAAGCTTTGAGTTTCAGGGATGAAATAAGCTGCGAAAGAGTTTTGGTGGCATCAGGAGGAGGGGTCGAGTACACCGTAGTTTGGGATCCGATTGTACCACAGGTCTCCCAGATAAAGGCAGTTTCCGTGTGAAGCTTGTTTCGAAACATTGAAATCGCGACGTCTGTCATCGCGAACATCTCCCAAATGGCAAGCCTTGGATATCTACGACCGATGTCCAGCACTCTATCCTCCGTTGCTTGATCGAGTCCCTCCATCATGTCCTTCTCTTCTTCACTTTCTTCATTAAACTGGAAAGTACCACGGTCAGGGTAGCCTCTGACTTGGAGACATAATTCTGTCAAAAATGGGGGGCTTTGAGGGCGCCTTCCTGAGTCATATAGTGTCAAAAGTGATGCCCAACTAGGGCAGTATGGGTGAAGTAAGGTTATTGAAGCAAACCTATGACCCAAAAATCCTGCGCTAGAGCTGTAGTAGTCTCTCACTGAGCCAGCATGCTGGAATTCTGGGTCATTTGAGCCGTCATCCAGAGTGATATCGTGTTCAAGAAAGTTGTTTCCGTCGCTTGTAAATTTCTCTATTGTATTGTCGCATAGCTTTGAGAGGCTGTGGGAAAGAGATGGAAGGTATACCAACTGTTTTAAAACCAGGTTGCAAGCGATGTGGCGGTCATAGAATGAAAGAGGGGAACTGTCAGGGGGAAGCACTGGTTTGCTACGGGGAGGTTTATGGGTGATATCAGGGTCGTAATTGAAGAGGAATGCCTCCCGAAGGGCTGGAGAGAACGGGTCACCTGAAGCCAACATGGTGTTGAGAAGGAGAAAGACTGTCGAGAATCGAACTCATGGCTTACGTACATACATCACTTCATTTTGTATTCAAATCTCTCGTTCCTCGTAAACGCATCGGAATCTGAACATTCCGGCGATGTACTGGGTTGGTAAGAGAAGGACTCCCATCGTTCATTCAAGGTTGGCATGTAATACTTAGAGTCTAGATACCAAGCTCTCCGTTACCGATAAAGTGGTATCCCCCAGCGCATCTGTATCCTGAACCCACGTTAATCCAGCGATATCCTGCCACACAAACACCCATGTCGCGTAGCTTGGCCTGAACCTGCGCCTCCTGCTTCCTAGCCTTCTCTTCCGCCTCTCGACGAGCCTTCAACGCGGCCTCGATTTGTTCACGCTGTCGTTGTGCTGTTACCTCCTTCAATCGCTGAGCCTCTCGCTGCCGCTTCAGCTCATCTTGCTTCGCACGATCTTGTTCCAGCGCCAAGGACAATTCCAACGCCTCGCGCTTCGACCGTTCCGCTTGTTCATGCTCGGCTGCTTCGCGGGCTGCAAGCTCGTTTGCTGCTATTTCTTCCCTCACCCGCTTCTCTTCTGAGGCTGATGCTGCCTTAGCCCTCTGAAGCTCCGACCAGATAGCATCTGATACCCCATCATCGCGAGCATCTCCAGCCGATTGCGATGTTTTCGCTTGCTGCTCTGGAGGCGGGTTGGCCACCGTGGTTTTGGCCTTGGTCTTCGTGACGAACGGCGAGGCGGTCAATGGAGGAAGGGGAGCGGTCATTGGATTGTTGAGGCTGAAAGGATGTTGCACTGTAGTAGAAGCCTGTCTTTCGGTTCGAGTGCTTAACATCTCACGGGCAGCTTGGATTGCTTTGGCTGGGTCCAGTGTCAGCGACGAGTCCTTCCCTTTTGTACCTTCATCCTCCTGCAACGCCAGGCCAATGAGGGTCTTAGCCAGGGTCAGCACATCTCGTGCGTTTCCCCACGATTCGAGTGACGAAAAATCGACGAAAATATCTGAAAGGGTCCGTGAAAGAGGGCTGAATCGATCCTCTAAGCCGGGCAAGGTGAGATTCTTCTTCTGCATCTCTTTTCCCAGGATCTGCAAGCATTCCTCCGGGCGCAAATTCACGAAGATAAGCTCCTCAGTGAAACGACTGGACAATCCCCTGTTGACAGAGAGGAGCTCATTGATATCATTATCATAGCCGGCAAGGATGACGATGATCTTGCCCTTGTAGCGTTCGTCGGTGAGAAGGGAGACAATTTCGTCAATGGCTTCCTTGGCATATGGGCCATCTTTCAGTCTGTACGCTTCGTCAATGAAGAGGACTTGTCCTAGAGCCTTCTCAAAGGTTTTGCGGACCAGGGGACCAGTCTGTCCCACGTATTGTCCCACGATGTCGGGAGCGGAACACTCATGTACAGTGGCTCGAGCGAGAAGCCCCATATCAAAATAAACTTCACCCATTTTGCGAGCAGTAGTGGTCTTGCCGGTACCTTTTGCTCCTCAGCTGCGACAATCAGGATACGGCATGAGAGACAAACCTGGCGGGCCCTTGAACACGAAGGTGGTCGGCACAAGATCCCCAACGTTTTCTCCTCTTCTCTTCGCTGAAAGCGCAGTCTTTTGGAAACGTTGGAGCTTCTTCACGATCTCATCGCAACCGACAACGTCCTTGAATAGTTCCGCGAGTTTGTCGCCCGCGTGTTGGGCACGGTCGAATGCAGGGTCGAAATCCACAGGGAACAGCACAACATTGTCAAATGCTTGAGAGCTTCCTCGAGTACGCGTCGTATAGTTCTTTTTCGCCGTGCTGAGAAGATTTTCAACTTCGCCTCCGTTACCAAAGTTCGGACGGATTTCTGCGAACGCATGAGGCAAGCATGGCTGAAGTTCTTGAAAAAATAACTCACTCGATCGTTCAAGGACTTCCAGTGCCACCTTCTTAGCTTCTGGGGTAGCACTGAGGTTCTGTTGTTTGAGTTTCAGATCAAGAATTTCCAACAGCTCGTCAGAGCTGAAGTCCTCAAACTTGAAAGCGTCTTCGATGGAAAAACGTCGGCTGAGACCTGGAATTGTTTTAATAAGTAACAATTAATTTTGACGTTGAAGCCAAGAATTACCTGGGTTCACGTTCTTCGATAGCAGAATGTCAGAGCAGCATTTTAGGCGACATTGGACGGGATGCTACGTACCTGGAACATTTCCCTCATTTCTTTTTCATACCCTAAGAGAAGAACACAGCGGTCCTCGCCAAGCGTGCTTTGAACCTCCGCGACCAAGGTATCGATTACAGCAGTTTTGTACGGGTCGTTCTGCTGCCCAGTTGTACCGCCACCGTAAAGCATATATGCCTAGGAAAATATTATAAAAGATGAAAAATGGCTCTTAATAGCAAATAAATTTGTCCATTACCTCGTCGATGATCAGGACTTTTCCAACGGTGGTCGTAAGGATGGCCTTGGTATTCTTCTCGGACTCTCCCAGGGCGCTTCCGATAAAGTCAGATGGGTTCTTTATAACCACTACAATAGGGTCAATTTCGCGTTATAAGTACAGCCGAAAGCCTCACCTTCGCCGTTACTTAGTAGGCCAAGGTCAGCTAAAATTCTCCCATATAATTTAGCGACGGTTGTTTTTCCAGTTCCAGGCGAGCCTATGAAGGTCCGGTTCAATGAAACGGCCATTGGTTCTTGCTCCGTCAATTCGCGGGTATAGTTCCCCAGAATCATATCGTACAAATCCTGTATTGAGCGCTTGACAGACGGAAGGCCAATGAGTTTCTGGAGCTTCTTCCAACTCTCACTTTCCAGAATAGCAGTCGATGGATCGGGACCAATGAGATCCTCTTTGACGAGTAAGAAGTCATCAGGACGAGAACCACTCCGCCGCGCCTTGGCTATTCTTGACACTTGACGATCCCCGATAGTCGCAAGGAGGTTCTCCAAAGCCCGAGCATTACCAAAGCCCTCACGACCACGACCCCGGCCTAGACGACGGACGGCAATCCTACCATAAAGACCATGAATACCATCCTCCACTTGCATACGACCACCGTATTTCCGATGGATCATTTTCTCCAGCATCAAGCGAAGTTCGTCGTCGGTATAATCCTTGAACTGGAATCGATATGGCACGCGGCTGGGAAGGCCTGGATTGTGTTCAAAAAATTTCTCCATCTGTTTATTGTAGCCAGCAAGAATGAAGACAACCTTGCCAACGTTATTTTCCATCTCAGCGAGGAGGAAGTCGAGTACTTGGGATCCCTGAACGTTGTGTTGGGAGGCAAGCTGGTACGCCTCGTCGATAAATATCGCACCCCCACCGGCATTTATGACTTTCTCGACCAAAGCCTTTGCACCCTTGACGCCATCGTCAGCGAGCCGGGAGCCAGTTGTCTCCTCAAACGCATTTCCAGGAAGAACGTTGACAGAAGCAAGGAACTTGGCATAATGGCGGGCAACTGTCGTCTTTCCTGGAGATTACATTAGACGTCTCGACGGTTAAACTTCAGGAGCAAGCACACACCTGTTCCCGGGTTCCCCAAGAAGGTGACATTGTACCGATCCTTGTCAAACGAAGTGCCCTGCCGATTTCTCACCTCGATCTTATCCAGAATTTGAAGGACTTGCGATTTGATGTCTTCGAGACCCGTCATATCCATTATAGAATCGACGGAAGGATTGACAACACCCTCGATTGTCTTCTTGCGTTGCCACTCGGCTTCCGAGAGAGAGAGGGTAGCAGGCGAGGCAGATTTCTCCGTTCGAGTTCCTGTACGCTTCGAAGCAACTTGGGAAACTTTGTCCGTCTGCGGCGGTATAGCAGGGACAGGTTGCGACAAAGGGGCTGGGGTCTGGGCCGTACTCTGTTGGGAAGGGTCGTCTGCGGATGAGGGAGACAAGGAGACAGAGACTTCTGATGTGTCCATGTTCGATGACGGGCCAGGTAAACGGTTCATCGATTTCATTTCCTCGAGGTCGGCTAATTTCTGTTGAATTTCGTTCCTTCGCTCTGCTTTCAGCTGCGCGTCGCGAAGAAGCTGTTGCTGTTCCGCTATTTTCTCGTCTATCTCTTTCTTCTTCCGTAAATGCTCGGCCTCCTCCTCTTCGCGTTTTTGTTGACGGTCAAATTCCTTCTGGCGCTTAGCCTCCGCAATCTTGGCTTCCCGGTCGCATTTCTTGCAGCTCGGAAGGACGGGGTTAAAGCATTTCTTCGATTGGTCGTGGCCTTTCGGACACATCATCTTCACGATTTCCTCGCATTTCATCTTCGAATGATCGTATAGTTGATGACATTTTGAAGGGCACTTGTGAAGCCCACAGACCAAAGTTGCCCCACTGCCAGCATGTCAGCTAAGATATCCAAAATGTGGACGAAATTCATGAAACACACCAAGGTTCGGCACAACCACCATCTGGACAGATTTGCTCGAATTGCACTTCAGAAGACAAGAGGGCTTTGCGCCCGGGATGTTGTTCACATCTGACCGGGAATCCATCGTAGATATGACTTTGGATATGAGCGAAGAACTTTTGCCATAGTGCACCACCCTTTCTCGATCTCGTGAATGTGTTGGAGTTACCGATCATTATGAGGCCATTCCGTGCGCGGGAAAGCAGCACGTTGAGACGTTCGGGCGCTATCATGAAACCGATGTCGTTGGTATCATTGCTTCGGGTCATCGAAGCAATTACGATGTCGCTCTCCTCTCCCTGGTAATTATCTACAGACATATCTTGGGTTATGCGCAGAAATGGGAAATGAGAAAGATTTACCGATAGTTGCGAGCCGCAGTCTTCGCTTCGTCGCTTTCGCAGCTCCTGGAGTAAGCAGCCCAGCACGAATGAGATCATATGAATCGAGATCGTTAAGCACTGGATCATTCTCCGCTTCGAGTTCTTGTTGCAGTTTGCGCAGCTGGCCCAAGTACGGTGTCAAAACAACCATCTTGTCGGTACCGTACCCTTGCTGGGCTAGGTACCTCACGATCTTGAGGATCATCCTTGCCTCGTACAAATTTTGCTTGGAGGACTTGGATCCCATATCCCGCGAGTCGGTGACATCAGGCAATTCATCTTCAGGATGATCGTGATTGATAAAGATTACGTTGTCCTGCAACCCGCGAAGATCAGGACGGCCTTTGGTTGCGGGAGCATCCTGAAGGTCGGGATAGGTGAGATGGCGGATCATCGAAGAAATTTCCGGTCGCATTCGGTGCTGCGAAATAAGAGTTTCATGTGGATAGCCTTTCCGGACGAGGCGCTCGAAGAGCGACATATTCAGGTCGTAACCTTCGCCCTTTTCAACTGTGAGGTTATAGTTGTTAACCTTCGGACGTAACTGCCTGCAGCAACGCTCGTTAGTATATACACGGGAGCAAGTAATTATGGAGCATACTTGTGATCACCAATAAGAATAAGCTGTTTGGCAGAATGTCCAAGCGCGGTGATGACGTGACATTCTAAAATCTCGCCAGCTTCTTCGACAAGTACGACGTCTGGAGCAGCTTCGTGGATTGTACGAGTGTATTTCGCAGCCGCAGTCGTTGTGCATCCGATGATCCTCTTGCTTTTCAGGATGTATCCGTCCTTCTCCCTGAACTTCCTCTCCAACTCACCGACGATTGCGTTATACCGCGAAGCCGTCTTGCACAATCCTTCCACCTCCTCTTTACGAATGTTCTCGACCCACCGATTGATCATGGCCTGTCGCAATTCCTTTGGCATTGACCAGATCTCACGAGCTGCCAAAACATTCGGTGCATTGGAGAAAATGCCAGGATTTCCACCTCGTTGCCACCAATGGATCAAGTAAAACTCGTCCGCCGCGCGTCCTCCCCTTCCTACCGGCGCCATACCATCGTTCGACTCGGGGACCTTGAATGCTGAATAGAAATTCTCTTCTTCGAATTCCAGATAGCTCATCAGATCGGCATTCCCGGTTGACGATTGGAGATATCGCCTAAACGCAGAGGTCAAGCCCAAGGCTCGAGTCTCTATCTCAGCCTTGAAATTGTTGATCACAGCATGGTCTCCTCGAGAAAATCGGAAGTCCGTCTTCTGATTCTGAATGAGCATTGGCTCCGTGCGGGTCGTCGACTTCCCGCCGAGGCGAACCATCGACGCGGGAGGTATGTCGACGTCAAGAAGGTCCTCCAGAAATTGATCGAGCGCATGGTTAGTAAAACAAACAACGAGAATCTTGAGGTCGGAGAACGCGTAGATAACTTTGGCGAGTAACGCGCCGATGAAAGACTTTCCAGTTCCTGAAAATCCGAGATCAGGCGTCATTATCAATGTTGGTATTATAAAAGCTCACCAGGTGGGCCTTGGATGATGGACAACTTTTGGGTCAATCCGCTGACGAGAGATCTTTGCTGAGCGGCGTCGAGGACGATCTGCTTCTTCAAATCAAGCAATTTCCCCAGGTCGGCGGCTCCGCCTCTCACGTGGTCGACAACCCCTTTCAGTCTGTGGGGAAGCGTCAATAGACCCAGCGGTGAACCCTGTTTCCAAAACAAGAACTCGGTCGAGAGAGGAAGGACCCTCATGCTCTTCAGGGCATTGAGGATAGGTTCGTAGGCGTAGACAGCAACTTCAATCTGGATGAGCTTCACATTTGTCGCTGACTTCATACGAAGAAGCAGTTTCTGCATGGCCATCTCTCCCTCTAGCTCGAGTACGATCTGTGGTTTTTTCTTCACCAGTAAGTCCTCGTCTCGACGTATTGTCGGGAAGGCCAAGGCCTGGCCGTCGACAATGAGAGACGTGAGGGAAAGGTGTTTCAGGAAACGAGGGTGATCCTTCAGCCAGGCTTTGCGGTCGGCCGGTTTGATCTTGCTGAACTGGGGAAAGACGTTGCACTCGAGAATGAGTGACCACTTTATCCGGCGCGCCGAGTTTCCCAAATTACAATCGACGAGGCGCAGGCCTTCCACCACAAAACCGCGATGTTTTTTGCCCCTGTTTGGACCGAGAGCGATCTGTAACTCCTCCCTCATCTCATAAATCATATCTTCTCGCAGCAGCCGAAATTGATTGTCAAGGTACAGCGCCTCTCTGGTCTTTTCCGTGCGCGGGTCATCCAACGCCGCGCTGAGTCGTAAGAAAGGCGCTTCGTTCGAGGCAAGCTCGTCCGCGGAGGGTAGGATAGAAATTTCACGAAACTCAACAAAGTCGTTGTCATGCCTGCCCCCCGGGGTGATGTCGTCTTGCGCTGTCATGGAAGACGAAGACGAAGAGACAGAGATCGTGTGTTTGATTTTTTGCCCCAAATTTCGAACATCGATATGCGAAGATGCGAGGAGGAGTGGCTCGACTTCCTTGGCAAGGGTAAGGTGAGGGGGAAGAGATTCTCCGGGGATCTGGATAAGATGGAGGAGGGCCCAGGCGAAGCACTTCTGACCGGCTTCCGTGAGCTTTCGCTCTTTGAATGCAGCGGAAAAAGCCACCCAAAAGGTCGAGGACTCGGCGATGCCATTGAGAATGAGGGTTAAAAATTGACCGCTGCTGAGGGTCTTGATCGCTGGTGCCTGGATGTAGGACAGTAGATTGACGCTGTGATCATTGAGACCGCTGACCGAGACATCTGCGCGGACAGCCTCTTGGATAGAGGATATACCATATTGGCTACTGATGATGTTTTCGACGCACAATGGTGGGTTTGGGTGGATACAAATCGCCTCGATGAACTGCTTGCATTGGTTGGGCGTCTCTAGCTTGGTTTTACCTTTTAAGACTGTGTCTAATAGTCGGTTGAGTCGTGCACTGCGCTGGTCATTGGCGGCCATGGCAGTGGTCAAGACTCAAGGTACGTGGGAACATCGATACTTCGATAGGTCATCGATAAGGCATGGGCGCTTAAGAGGTTCTAGCCTCTATACATAGGCTTCGTCACGGATCCTTACGTCAACCGAGCAACCCACGTTTTGTCTTCGAAGTCTGGGAGCAGGACCGTGTCAAGAGGTGAAAGGGAAACGCTAAGATGGAGTTAAACCGTTGACGATATTGATAGGTGGAAGCAGAAACGGAAGAAGCCGTATCTTTGCAAGGTACCCGGGCCGGAACCAATTTCAAGTTTACCCTGGCTTCACGCCTACATAAACGAGGATCAACCCATAAGTATTATGAAGTTCTTTTAATATCTTCGAATGAAGTCACAGTGCATGCTGGACATGTAAGGTTATTAAAATTTCTATGCTTCCAGGTCCAACAAGTGAGATGGTGGATATAAATATAATTTCCACAATTCCTAAGGAACAGCGAGGGTATGTGTGCAGGGGTACATGTGTAAGTTGGTGTAGATGGGTAGAAAGATGAGGTCCTCCATAAAGAAATTGCAAGATAGTTCCAATCCAGTCAAGGTCAATCTTCATCACTCTCGTCGCTACTCGAAAAATCGTCTTCGCTATCCGGCGCACCCGCGCCCGAAGCCAACCTATTCAACGAAATCGGCTGTCTCGTAGGCTGCTCTGAATCCGACATAACAGCAGCGGCCACGAAATCGTCTTCCGAGTCTTCCATCTCCTCGTTCAACTCTGCCTCACAGGCCTTCGGATCAATCTCCTCCCCGCCATCGGCGTCTGCAAAGTTGTTTCCAAAAATCTCTTCCTCGAGGCGCTCTTCGAGCGCCAAATCGAACCCCGCCTGCGCATGAGGGTCGCTGGGTGCAATGGTGGGCACCGGCTCCCAGTCTTCACTGTCATCGTCCGAGTCATCCTGCACCATGGTAGGCGGCGATGCAGCATGGGCTGGGGGTGCCAGGACACTCGAGTGAGTTGGCAGGGGGGCGAAGGAGGTTGATGTACCAGGAAGAGAAAGGCTAATTGGGGAGGGCGCAGAAGCGGGCACCGAGGGTTGTGGGGTAGACGGTCGAGCGCGTTTCGCAGGCTTTCCAAATTCGATAACCTCCTCGTCTGGGTATAAAGTAGGGGGAGGTGGATGGATAGCGGGCTTTGTCTTCTTGGGTTTGGGAACGGGCTTCGCCTTGGGTGATAGAGCCCGAGGAGCAGGGGCGGCTGGTGGTGGTGGTGGTGGTGGTGGTACCACCTTCGCGGCCGGCTGTGAGGGTATGGCAGCGGGTGCCTTGGGCCTGGGAAGAGGTTTCACAGGACGAGCGGCTTTGGGCGGGGGAACTGGAGGTTTGGCCGGTGGAGATACAGCACGGCGAGGTGTTTCGAGTTCCTCTCCTTCCTCCAACTCCTCCTCTTCTTCTCGGAGGTATGACATTGATGCCTGAGTAGCACCCTCACGATGGGTATCTGCTTTACTATCCGCGGCTCTATCTTCTACTGATATGTTTAGGTCTTCGTTGGGATCTTGTTTTGCCTTGCCTTTGCCAGAAGACGATGACGCAACTGGTGCAGCTGTGGAACTATAAGCATATACAAAGACGAAAGCAATCAAAGAACGTACGAGATATTCGACGAGGAATTCTTGCGTTGGCAGAGAGGAGAATAGAAGAGTCTAGCTTCTCGAGGGTATAATGCTAAAAACGTTGCTTAAGCTCGTGGGGTAGACCAGAAAGTCTGATGAACATACCCCGGTGTCTTCATCGTAAATTAGAATGCACTCGACATCCTTGGATGGCTGCTCAGTTCCAATGAACTGATGTATCTCGTCGGGCTGAACGACATTAGATGCGTCGATCTTCAACGAATTGGGATGTTCTACTCACCACCGTGCTCTGATACTCCACAATCACTTGGTCCGTTCCCGGCTTGACTTCAACCGTTGCAGGCTTCGTCCTATCAACGGACTGCGATCTAAACTTAACTAAACACCCATGAGCGACTACCGAGAAACCAGAAATTCAAACATACACTTGAACGCGTAGAAATCACGTTCCGGGAGGTTCGACCGCTTCGTGGTTGTTGGGGCTGGCGAGCCCTTGAGCTTCCTGGCCTTGAGTGTTGACATGGAAATCACGTGACGCATCAAAGCGTCCACATGTCACATCAAACATGCACATGGTGCCTCCATCAGTGCACCATATGTTGCATGGAATATGCACATGGTACAGTAGATACGCCAAGATGGTCTGTGCGCAGTAGACAGGTATAAAAACAGTGTCCTAGATACACATCAATCCAAGTATTTCCCACTTCTTCTTATCTAGCCAAGTCGCAGCTACAAGCCTCACAAACACCTAGGTAAGGGTTAGATTCTGGCTAGTCAGTACTACTCTGT
>KN831777.1:929041-950837 GCA_000827355.1 Hebeloma cylindrosporum | reverse complement strand
ATCAGTGCACCATATGTTGCATGGAATATGCACATGGTACAGTAGATACGCCAAGATGGTCTGTGCGCAGTAGACAGGTATAAAAACAGTGTCCTAGATACACATCAATCCAAGTATTTCCCACTTCTTCTTATCTAGCCAAGTCGCAGCTACAAGCCTCACAAACACCTAGGTAAGGGTTAGATTCTGGCTAGTCAGTACTACTCTGTGCTGCACCTAGTGTGCACCCTATTTTGCTGTCTACATTGAGTGCGCGACCCAGAGAGGGGCCAATATTGACGGTATGGCGCCCAGGCTGGAGCATCCTCGAGGATGAGGATGAGCTCGCCATGTCGTGGTTGGAGAACAAGAACAATACTAGCTATAGCTGGCCCGGGTCGTGGCGTCCATTGCTGCTGACTCAGCGTTAATTATCATCGGAAACAATTAAGTACCTCTCTCCTTGATTAAAATCCTTGTGCATGGCAGTTTAGAGTTAGACGCCCCCTCTTCCATTGAACTCGCCGGATACCTTGCGATATGTAGATAAATTCGTTTGAAATTACTTCCTAAATTCGGGCGAGCCGACTCGACGGGGCCACGCCGATTCTCGTTATCGACTTGTTTGAATCGCGTTGAATTTCAATGAACTAGGTACCCTCCGAAAAAAAACAATTGTGGCAGAGTATCGAAATAGCTAAACGAAACAAAAAACAACCTCCCCAGGTTGATGTGCCAAAACCGTGATTGGTAAACAGGAACGAAAGAAAATAAAGAATGATCAAAGTACTCAAAAAGAAGGATTCAGAGACAAGAGTTGAGGAGGTGAAAAGCGCAACACTGGGTCAACAGTCCACACCTCCCAACAGCGTGCCATAGAATGACAGAAAACAATACAACAAACGAAAAAAAAAATGCAGGGACTCAATCCATGAAAGTAGGTAAAGCGAGGCCGGTCCATTAAGAAAATGCCGTGACGAAGTGGTGGTATCGGTGGAGTGTCCAAATCCAAAATGAAGTTCATACATACAAAAACACTCCCTTGCGCCCTAGAAATCTAATTTTCATCCCGGGTTCCATAACACACGAATTGCATTAAATCTAGACATCTTTCACGATGTCGATCGAGGCTGATTAGGGTTGTTTTGATATGGAAAGCGGGTGCGGGGATGAAACAAATCAGAGACCAACCCAGCCATTGACGGTGATGGCCCCGTCCGAAGATTTGCCAGTGAAGGTATTGGGGGTGCCAGGAACGGCAGGCGCGGACGCGGTATTAACGCCAGTGGATGGTGCTGGCTCAGATCCGCTCGAACCTGTCGCGGCAGGTGATGCAGCAGCAGATGTGGACGAAGCGCCAGCGATGATGGACGACGCCTCCGATGGGGAAATGGTGCGTGTGCTGCTGCTCTGAACGGGAGCGGCGAGGTTCAGGCGGGAAATCTGGCCGAGCATTTGGGGCTTAGTATCGATGAAGGCCATAGTTGGACCAGCGACGAGCTGAGTGGTGGCACGGTCCCGAACGTTGTTGATGAGGGGTTGACCGTCCGAGGTGATAAAAATAGCGACAGGGCCGTTGATACCAGCGGGCACGACGCAGTTGTCGAATGGCAAAGGGATGGAGGCAAATTGACCGCCGAGCATCATTTGGCAGAAGAATTTCTAAAATTGGTGAGAGATATATTAAATTATATTCCGATGATAGTCTCAATAGAATTTACCGAAGTATCGTTAGAGCTCGTGATTGCACTGGTGGAGAAAGATAGCTTGGTTCCTGGACCAACAATCCCGGTGTTAGTCAGGGACAACGGCGTGTTGGCTGGCAAGTATCATTAACACATGAAACATGAGATGGCAGAACGAGAAGAATACCTGGGATGCCAAGGTCACAGGGTCCATCGATGAAAGGTCCAGCAAGCGCGAGAACTTCACTTGGAGTAAGAGCGATATCGAAAGCGGAAGGCACAGCAGTTCCAGTGCTCGACAAGATGTTAAGGATCGTTTGGTGACGAGCCTCCACGGTCAAAATGGAGGCAGCAGCGTCAAGGAGGACAGGGTCGGTAATGAGCGTCGCCCCACCAAGGTAAGCGCCAACTCCAACCGCTTCTACCACCCGCGCTGTAGCAGCCATCGTGGCAACATCAGTGAGGGCTGAGTCAAATTTGAACTTGCAACTTGTGATGGGTTGCTCCCCAAATGACCGCAGAGCAGCCTGAAATGGGAAGGAAAATAATCAGAGGGGTTCTAAAAAATAAAGCACAAGGTTTGCATACCTGGAGGACGGTCGAATGCGTAGATTCATCTTCCTGGATGGTTAAGAATTGTTCGATAGGAACCTGACTCGATGAAAAGCCAGCGGTGGTGAAATCGTTATCCTTGAATTTTCCCAAAGCTTGTTTATAGAATTCCGATTCGAGTTGTTCCAGGACATCGGCAAATTCTGTCAAAAACCGTTAAATGCCGCTCTTGTCTCATAACAGAAACGAAGGACACTCACTAAAGACCAAGACGTCTGCAGCTGCTCGTTTACCAAAGAACCTAGCGGGGGCTGCAGAGACCAGAGCCGGGAAGGCGGCAACGAGGGCGATCAAGGATGAAGAGAAGAGCATTTTGTGAAATCGTTTGCTTGAAAATTTTGCTGCCAGAGGAAGAAAGCCTGCTTAAATGAATGTGTTTGAAGGGTCGAAAAATAGAGCAAGCCAAAAGAACAGGGGATGCAGCCTGGCAAGCCCAAAAAGAACGACTAAAATTTGACGTTTAGCTGGTTATAGGGCGCACAGAACGAGAAACGTACTTAGGGCACGGGGAGGAAGGAAAAGAAAGACGAAGAGGTGGCAAACGGATATGATGGCGACGGGATCAGAGTATTTGTAGTTTTCCGCAGACCCAAAATAACGGTTCGCCATTCGCGCGATCTGATTGGTTTTCGGTCAGTGCGGTTATGAGCACCTCCCATAACTATGGTGATGCGATATGATATCTGCCATGCACACACACTCTTGTCCCATTGCCTCCTGGGGTGGTGGCCTGGCGTTGAGGGAACTCGCCACTCAGTTCACCAACACGACACTTGTTCGATCTTGCACCTCAGTCCAGTTTTGCAGAATATTTCAGTCGATGCCGATGCTGGACGATACCCGATGATACCCTCTCCAAGCCGCCTGGAATCGCTTGGCTAAATGTCTGGTGAATTTCTTCCTGAGAGCAACCATTTTTTAGCAACCACATAAGTTCCTGGATTTAACGACCGAGGACTCACATCCGGAGAATTTATTCCCTGCCGAGGCTCGTTTTGCTGAACATCGATATCTCTGCTGAACCACACAAATCCAGTAAAGATTGTCATGATTTTTCATTTCAGCTGGCACCTTGAAACTCGCGGCCGGGGACCCGTCGATCGAGCGTTGGGAACAGCCGCGAACTGGTTTGTACATACGCAATATAGTAGGCTACAGTACATAGGATGGACAGAGGTCAATGAATGGTCGCGCGATCAACCTGGTTGCCATAGACTCGAGCCCCGTATCCTGATCCGCTCTCTTGGTCCTCGACTTGCATTTGCCCCTTTATCGTGAAGGAAGCAATTTTTTGATCGAATCTGATCGAGTACTGTTCAGGTTTTTCAGGCCTTCAAGTTCAAAGATTTTCTGGATTCAAGTGTAATAGAAACTAGTTTTGCAGTCAATGGTAACACACATCTTGATACATCCCCGTAATTTGCCTGACGATACCAACAGCTACCTTCCTTTATGAGCACAATGTATTCTAGTGGGAGTTACGAAGGACCGCAATCAAATCATAGTTTTTCCTGAGCAAGCCATCTTGATACCATCGCCAGAGCTTCTGCAGGTTTATCATGAGGGACGTAGAAACGGGAGAGAGAAAGAAAGGCGTCAGCACAATATACTTAATAGTAATGTAAGGGAAAGTACTTATCAAATGCCCTGCACCTCTAATGGTGGCGAAAGTCAGCAGAGAAGTTTGCTTAACCTCTCCTACTTTCTTTCCCCCTACGGACCAATTCCTCCATTCCCCAGCGGCATACGCTGAATGCCCACTCCATTCGAGTTTTTCGACCCACCGCTTGTTCGCAACCCAGTTGGATTGCCAGTCATAGGTTCCAGCGTAGATCAGCACACGCACGCCGCGGTCCAAGAGATTCGCGACGTAATCCTGCGTGTGGACGGCCCATTTGTCCACGTGCGTGTTGAAGCCTCGTTTAACGGTGTCGGAAAACAAAGTGAAATTGTGGGTTGTTTCGATGCCGAGGAGCTCGCGAATTTCAGGCTGGTTCAGGTAGGATATTATGGCGTCGTTCTCCCTATAACAGTGGTTGCCATCACATGGCTAACCTGTAGGTCAGCAATCGAAGTTGACGCCATCTGTTTTACATACCTTCGAAATGTCGTATGGATTCCTCCCTGGATTGACGTTGCTGAAATCAGGTTCACGGTTCTCAGCAAAACGGTCTCACTTACCTGTAGCTCGCATCCCAGAGGAAAGCTCGCTATCACAAAACTTGACCGCAGCACGACAGTTCATAGCATCAAACTGGTCAATACAAGATTCCCGCATGGCCCTTTTACATCGCGGAAGCTGTCGATCAAAAGTATAATTCAGTGGTGGCTCGAAGATATATGGGCGCAGAGACGACTTACAGCGGTTTTCATGCGCACACAAACGGAGATGGACTGGAACGGAACGGGCAGAGATACGGTCCCACACTCTACTTCATAGCGACCTTCGTGTAACCTTCCGTGGAGATATTAATCCCAATGCGAATGATAGTCATATTGGAGGAAACTGACGTGGATATATCGGTGACACCATTGCCGATGAGGACACTTTGAAGGTTGATGGCGGGACGTCCTTCTTGGACAGCAATCTGATTTTTGTCATAGATTTCGCTGGCGAACACTGGAAGGTAACGGCCCTACTGGAGACTTCAAAATTGATATTCTGTATCTGGAAAAATGGTTGTACCGCATATGATTCGCCAGAAAGATGTAATGGCCTTCCAGAAAATTGTGGAAACGTTGCAAAGAAGATGGAAACAAACGCATGTACGTTCTTTGCCGCATCCTCGGTGGTTTCAACAGTTTCGCCGTAATCAGCGTAAGAAAATCCTACACCCACGCTGAAGCACAACGTCAGTTTGATTTTGCAGGTGTGAAGGAAAAAAGCTACGGCTGGTCCAGGAAGAATATGTTGGCTTCCGCATTCCAGGAATATGGGTTCCAAATTGTGCCATTATTGGATAGGTTTTGCATGTCAATGCTACATGGACCTATATTAGCGGATCAGTAATCGTGTTAATGGTGGTTCCCTGAGGTGTGAAAAAAAAAATCATGTTGCTGCTCACCCATTTCCAATAGAAGCCCCACGGCGGACGAACATCCAGGGCCTAGTGAAGATGAAACATTATCTCAAGAACGACACTGAAGATTTGTCGAATGCACCTCCATTAATCCACATCATCACATCATCTATAAAAGTGCTTCAATATCGGGGCAACAAGCTACATAACTGACACACCTTTCTCAGGGTTCCTACGACTCTCGAAGAAGTAAAAGAACATGTGCTTTGCACCCGCGTCCACATCCAGGTAGCCCGTGTAGACACTAACAAATTGAGGAGTAAGTTTGAGATATTCCCCAGGTTACAGTGGCAGCAATAAGAGCATTGGACCTGTGAAGATATAGAGTTCGTCAAGGAGAATCACTTACTTCACTGTGGGGTCGCAAAAGTGGCTTTTCTTCACGCGAACGCGGTGATTAGGAAAGCTTGGGTGGGAGAGAGCCGTAAATCCTCCTGAGCCAATGGAAGATAAATGCAAAGGGTGGACTTGAGAAGCGTTATGAGCGCGAATAAGGCTTGCCACCAGTGGAGCTGTGGATAACTTGGACGTTGGGAAGACCGCCTGAGGTCCTACAGCACAGGTTATGGAAACCAGCGTCAGAGACACGGCCAGCAGGTGTAAGATGCGAGAAATCTTGGAAGAGAACATGACAGTTCAACGTTCAGGTTTGAGCTTCTCACAATTTGTGGATATAAACGATGGAACCGAACTACGGTTGGTTTTAATCGGCTGATACCCAAAACGAAAACTGGACTTAAAGCTTGCATGGAGGTCTAGTCACACGTTGAGAGGGATATATGCCGCGATTGATTGAATGCAAGGTGTGGGCGGGCAAGGTGTAAGGACAAGTGCAGTGAAGGATCAAGTGATTGCGACACCGACGGATTTGGCGTGACCTTGTCGCGGTAATCCGGGATCCTCAATGAGCCTCAATGTCCATTTCGAATCCTTATAAAATCCTTATGCATGCAGGCCTTATGGCTGAACGGGACGGTAAAACTGATCAGCTTTATCCTATATATTATGCTGGTTTCTCGAAGGTGACCTGGTGTTCACTGTTGACTATCTTTTATCAAGCTTGAAGCCATCGCCATGTGATTCCTACTTGGTCAACAACAAAAGTTGACAGGTTTGTAACAAGGGCCACCACCCATAATAATCCTCGAAATGATACCCACGGACCACCCCTTCTTTCCCCAGGATCACCGCTACTCGTCGAATAACCTTTGGAGATCTCACTGAAATGATACCACCGGACGACCCTTTCTTTCCGCTTTTCAAAAAGGCTTTTGATTTCAACTACAGGTCCGACATGTACTATAAACCTATTCCAAGCAAGCCAGTCCTACCCCCAAAATCATCTCCTCTCACCTTCTATGATCGCCATTTGGCCTCCAATCTGATCTTGAAACAGACAATATGCATCCCCTCCATGGTTCACATTCTCTCGAAGCTATGCGATGACTCTTTGGAGAAATACCTAGCAAATGGTCATAAATTTCACCAAGCAGATTTCCACGCTACCGAGGTACAAGTCGCCCAAAATTTGCAGAACGCACATGCAGTGAGCTACTTCTACATGTGCAACGCCGGCCAATTGTCCCACCAGTTCGCTTCGAAATTACTTCTTCATCCTAATTCCCGCTCCTGGGCTTCGCTGTTCAACATGATTGAGGCTAGGGGATACGAATCTGATGGCTTCCTAGTCGACGCTTGGCTTACAGTTCGAGGGCTCCCTGAAGAGGGAAATTTGGGATTGCGGGAAAATATCGATTCAGAGCTCGAGCTTCTGGGTAACCTGGAACAATCTACAACAGAAAGGATTTTAGACATTGGCCGCAGATACCCACGACTCGCTACCTGGGAGATGTTTGCCATGACGGATGTGGCTATTGCTCTGTTCCAGAAGAGATTAGCCTCAAGATCTGACTTCTCATGGGAGGGTTGCGGCGCCAGAGGGTTCCAAACAACCTCTCATTTGCCCTTGCCTCCAGATACTATTGAATTCATCTCCAAATTTGTGCCCTCTGTGACATCGACGCGGTCTACGGCACGAAAGAAGCCAGCTGTATGGGATAGCAACTCCAAGTCTGTCAAAATTTCAACGGTAGTGCGGCCCACAAAACCAGCCGGCACATCTGCACGCCGAAGGAGCCAGTATCGTCCTGAACTTCGACCATACCTCCAACATGTGCGTCGATCGAATAGATTGTGTACGTGTTATGGACTAAAATGTTAAATAGGCGTGGGTCACCGCAGCTGTCAATGATAGCACATTTATTATTCTTCATTGCGGGCGGTATGAACGGATCGGAATCAGACACAGGGAATCACAAACCCTCTATCTTTCAGAACTGATAGATCCAATTAATACCCAAGACCCTCGCTATCGGAAGCTACAGATTGCTCTCCACATCGCCATCATTCAAGACGTACTGGAACGCCATGAACTCATAACAGCATCTGATTCCCGAGCTAAACGTTCGGTCGCACAAATCGATGATGAAACGGAGGCAGGCCCTCCAAAAAAGCGACGCAAAGTAGGAGTTTCCTCCAAGAGCAACGTTATCAATAATATCAGAACAGTCAGCCTGCAGGCCAGGCGGCTCAATCTTGAGGTGATTAACACATCTTCAATCAGTTGAATTGAGTTTGCTCATACTTATTCTGAGAGATAACAAAGGCGATCAGTACGCGGATGATTGCCCTTGTTAATGTCCAATATGGCGCATATTGCTCTCCCACCCCCGCTTCCTTTATTCGTTTAAGTTCTTCTTGCGCTCCTTCCGTTCAATCGGAATTACCACCGCTCGAAGGCTTGAAATCTGGTTATAAATCATCTGAGTACTTCACTCTTACGATGGATGCTCCGATAGGTGACGGTGCAACCGGCGTCGTCCATCCTATTTCCCTCGAGGTTCAGGTTTTCAACCCGTCGGGGGACGTTTCTGTCTTAAAACGTAATGATTTAATCATGAAGCTGGCATTCGGAAATGAAGAACAAGATAGACTTAGGCATGAATCTGAGGTCTACACTCACCTCGCACGACATCGCGTCAAAGGCATTCCGATAGTACACGGGCTGTTCCATGACCTAGATTCTGGAACCTTGGGTTTATTGATGGATAACGTTGGCCAAAGCCTTATAGACCGTGAGGTTGAGCGGACCGGAAATGAGTATGCTTCTTACATTACAACAACAGCGGCCGAACGGTAAGCTACCCTGTTTTTTTGTTGAACATTTCGTACTCACGCCACTCAGTTGGGCTTTTCTCGCAGCGATGAAGAGCATTCATAAAGCTGGTGTCCAACATAGGGACATTCGACCCCACAATCTATTGGTCAACCCCAGGACCGGCAGCGTCGCCATCATCGACTTTGACCGTGCTGAAATATTGGCCCACAAAGATATAAGTATGCGGCCGAGCTCCGTCAATGAGAGCGACTCCCTCGACGCGATTCTCTCATGAACTTCCTAGCCTAATCATTTAGTTCTCAATCTTACATTCCATTTGATATGGCCTCAAAGTCGTGCACCAAAGAGAACGGTAGACCTGCCAAAGCGGACAGTTTTGTTTCCTACGGGATTAGTATATCCCTTGGGTTTATTATCGGATTTTTTGGGCTTCTATTTCCTCCCTGTTGAAGTAGCCGGGAGGACACTTCGCCCAGGGATCGTATGTATGCAGTAGATATAACCGACAATAACATTACTGTATACCAGGTGTATATACAAGGTATTTCCTGAGATATTGAATACTCACCGAGGATGAGAAATCAGAGAATATGAATGAAATCATGTTGCGTTGGACAACTCAAAGATCGCGCGCCTTATATTTAAGGGCCAGATTCCTATGTCCAAGATATTTTGCTCGCCAGGTAGCTTGATCCTTTGCTTTACAATCACGGATTTACCTTGAACATTCTTATTTGGGGCCCATTTTATTCCTACATTTAGCGCACGTTGTGGAAATAACGAGGAAATCATAAGTTCTTCCTCAGCAGCCATCGTGACACCATCGCCAGAGATTCCGCAGGCTTGTCATGAGGGACGTAGAAACGGGAGAACAATAAAACTCGTTAGCGCGGTGTTATACCAATGCAGTAAGTGAGTACTTATCATATGTCCTGCCCCTCGAATGGTGGCAAAAGTCAAGAGCGGCGTTTCCTTCACCTCTCCTACTTTCTTTCCGCCGAGGAACCAATCCCTCCAACCCGCAGCAGCATACGCTGAACTTCCACTCCATTCAAGCTTGTCGACCCATAGCTTATTGGCGACCCAGTTACATTGCCAATCATAAGTTCCAGCGTAGATCAGCACACGCACACCACGATCCAAGAGATTCGCGACGTAATCCTGGGTGTGGACGGCCCATTTGTCCATGTGTGCATTGAAGCCTTGACCGACGGTAAAGGAACAAGAAGAGAAGTTATAGGGCGTTTCGACGCCAAGGAGCTCACGGATTTCAGGCAGGTCCAGATACGATTTTATGACATCGCTCTCCCTGTAACAGAGGTTGCCTTCACATGGCTACATGTTTAGGTCAGCAATGGTTGCGGGACCCAAGTTGGGAGCATCTGCCTTACTTTCGAAATATCGTACACATTCTTCCCTGCATTACGCCAGATCAGGATCACGTTTTTCCCGAGCATAGTCTTTACTTGCCTGTAGCCCACATCCCCGTGGACAGCTCGCTATCGCAAAATTTGACAGCTGCACGACAGCTCATGGAATCGAACTGGTCGATACAAGATTCTTGCATGGCCTTTTTACATCGTGGAAGCTGTCATCCACATGTTGTCATCAGTGATTGTTTTTTTTGTAGATGTCGTTGCTTCAGATAGATAGAGACAAGACGCACAGCGGTTTTCATGCGCACACAAACAGCGATGGACTGGAACGGAACAGGCAGAGATGCGGTCCCACACTCTACTTCATAGCGGCCTTGATATAAACTTCCGCGAGAGATTAGTCCCAGCACCGAGCATGACATTAAATAAAACCGACGTGGATATATCCGTGATACCATTGCCGATGAGGACACTCTGAAGGTTAATGGTAGGTCGTCCTTCTTGGGCGGCGATCTGATTCTTGTCATATATTTCGCTGGCGAACACTGGAAGGTACCGGCCCTACTGGATACTTCAAAATTGATGTTCTGGATCTGGAAAGATGGTTGTACCCCATATGATTCGCCAGAAAGATGTAATGGCCTTCCAGAAAATTGTGGAAACGTTTCAAAGAAGATGGAAATAAAAGCATGTATGTTCTTTGCCGCATCCTCGGTGGTTTCAACAGTTTCGCCGTAATCAGCATAAGAAAATCCTACACCAACGCTGAAGCAAACTGTCAGTATTTTTTTTGCGGGTCTGAAGGGAAAAATAGGTACGGCTGGTCGAGGAAGAATATGTTGGCCTCCGCATTCCAGGAATACGGGTTCCAAACTGTGCCATTGCTGGAAACATTTTGCATGTCGATATTGCATGGACCTACATTTGTGAGAATTTGCTTTAATTGTCAAAAAGTGCTACGTTGGCCTTACCGAGTTCCATTAGAAGGCCCATGGAGGACGAACATCCAGGGCCTAAAGAGGTAGAGTTATCTGAAGAAGGACAGGGATTCATCGCGCGAACCTCCATTAATCCACATCATCACATCGTCTATAAGAGTGTCTCAATACAGGGCAAAACCTGAAAAGCCGGGGTACCTTTCTCGGGGTTCCTACGGCTCTCGAAAAAGTAGAAGAACAAATGTTTTGCGCCCGCGTCGACATCGAGATAGCCGGTGTAGACACTAACAAATCAAGGATTACCTTTGGTGAGACAACAGAATGGTAGTACATGCAAGAGGAGTGGTTTGAGAAGATAGAGTTCGTCCAGAATACTTACTTTACAGTGGGGTCGCAAAAGTGGCTCTTCTTCACACGGACCCGGTAATTAGGGAAACTCGGGTGGGAAAGGGCTGTAAATCCTCCTGAACCGATAGAAGATAGATGCAACGGTTGGTCTTGAGAAGCATTATAAGCGTGAACAGGGCTGGTCATTGGTGCTGTGGGTGACTCGGACGTTGGGAAGACCACCTGGGTTCCTGCTGCACAGGTTACGGAAACCAGCGCGAGAGAAGCGCCCAGCAAGTGTAAAATGCGATAAATCTTGGAAGAGAACATGGCCGTTCGAGTTGGAGTTATCTGGGGGGTTCCCACACGGCGTGATTATTTTTGAGGCCACTATCTCATGGACAGGGTATGATGAACCAAAATACGACACGGGTATCCCGGGCCGCCTACTTTTCCATTGGGTAATATCTTTCCACGGGCTATTCACTGTGTGGGAAATTGTCAAGAAATTTCTTTCGTCCACAGAAAAAGAGCGGGCATCTCTGCTCGTCGTCGACGCCGTCCAGGCACCCATTTTTTCCAACTTCTATATCCCTGTAATTTGGTCGTCGATTTCTCTCACATATCTGTCAACACTATAATCTGAAAAAAATGCTCGTGCTATACGAGACCGCTATGGGCTACTGCCTATTCAAGGTCACCGACACGGCCAAAATCGAGAGTGCCGATTTATACAAGGAGTTCAGTACCCCGGAGAAAGCTAGCAAACTGTCCGTATTTTTCTCTCTTTTTCTTTTGGATGGCAGGATCTTAAACTTCGTTTTTGCCTTGTGTTTGCAGATTAAAGCTCAAAGCTCTGCATCGTTTCACCTCGACCGCGACTGCCGTAGAAGACATCAGCTCTCTACAAAATGGTAAAATCGGGAAGGGACTGAAGAAATTCTTGACCGATGAGGTTCTGGATAAGGGAAAAGGGAAGGAATCTTTGGTGGTCATTGACCCACATCTTGGTTCGTCAATAATTAGTCCTTGATTTTTTTGGTTGAATATTTCCTTACTCCATTCACGCTATATTAGGTCGTTCAATCACAAAAAAACTGAGTATCAATGTCAACGCCATGGCTGAAGGCGCGAATGGTGATCTATGGCGTGGTATCAGAAGTCAACTCACTGCCCTCCTTGACGGACTGGACCCCAAGGATCTGGCTACGATGAGTTTGGGCCTCAGTCATTCACTGGCACGGTAATATTTTCACCCTACAAATCAAAGATTCAAGGTTCTGACTTTCTGATAGGTTTAAACTGAAATTTTCACCGGACAAGGTCGACACTATGGTCGTACAAGCTATCGCCCTCCTCGATGACCTAGACAAGGAAATCAACATCTACGCCATGAGGGTCAAGGTAAAGCATCGAGTATTGTGACAACCTCTTATACTCAAAATTTCTCTCAAAGGAATGGTACGGCTGGCATTTCCCCGAAATGGCCAAAATCATCACCGATAACGTTGCTTACGCTAAAACCATTCGTCTAATGGGTAAGGCTTTTTCACTCTCTAGCCGTTCTTCGCCAATATTCTTTTCTTTTTTCAGGCTTCCGAACAAACGCCGCAACAACAGACTTTGCCACCATCCTCCCAGAAGACCTCGAAGCCGTACTCAAAGCTGCCGCCGAAATCTCCATGGGCACAGAAATCTCCGATTCAGATATCGCCCACATCCATTCCCTATGCGACCAAGTCATTTCCATCTCACAATACCGCACACAACTCTCAGAATACCTGCGGAATCGTATGAGTGCTATTGCACCCAATCTGACCGCTCTGGTCGGAGAGCTCGTTGGTGCACGCCTTATCAGCCACGCCGGTAGTTTGCTGAGTCTTGCGAAACACCCTGCGAGTACTATTCAAATTTTGGGCGCGGAGAAAGCGCTGTTCCGTGCTTTGAAGACGAAGCATGATACACCAAAATATGGCCTCATTTACCACGTGTGTCCTTTCATTTCTTCTGCTTTCTACGTGTCTCTTACCTATATTTTGTCAGGCCTCCCTCATCGGCCAAGCGCCCCCAAAACTAAAGGGAAAGGTAAATGTCAATCTAGGCTTTAATACGTTCCAACCCTCATCACTTTTTTAGATGGCTCGTATGGTCGCCACAAAAGCCGCCCTGTCAATCCGTGTCGATGCTCTCACCGACTCGGACGGTAAATCCGAAGAGACAGCTTCCACAATAGGTATCGACAATCGCACGAAGCTTGAGTCACGGTTACGCGCCCTTGAGCACCAGCTGGAAGGTAACGGCGTGCGCCGCTTCGCTGACGGCGGGAAGAAGCAGCAACGATTCGAGATGACAGGCGAGACGAAAACTTACAACGCGAAGGCAGACCAGGTGGATTTGGTGTCGACGCAGCGAGAAGACCCAATGGAAATCGCGGTGAAGGCGGTGCTTGATGTCAAAGTAGAGAAGCGGAGGGCCAAAGAGGAGAGGAGAGCCAAGAAAAGAGCACAGAAGGAGAAGAGTGAGACGGCAGAGCCGGAAGAGGATGAGGACCAGGACCAGATGGAAGTGGATGGGGAAACGAAGAAGGAGAAGAAACGGAAAAGGAGAGAGAGTGAGGGCGTTGTGCCGATGGATGAGGATGAGCCTGTGACACCCAAGGTATGTGGATTTAATCTGAGCGTTTGTGTATTCCTATACTCAAAAAAAAAAATCTTCAGGAGACAGAGGAGGAGAAGAAGGCCAGGAAAAAGGCTAAGAAGGAGGCTAAAGCGGCGGCGGCTGCTGCCAACGGTACAGACTCGCCGAAGAAGAAGAAGAAAAAATCAGAGGCATAACTGAGATGTTTTGTATCAAGCTGGGACTCGTTTTTGCCGTTCGACCTTTCCTGTTTGCTGTATCTCATTGCATTATCATTTTTCGCGTCCTTTTGTTGAAAATAAATTACCTGCTTGGAACAAAACACGGTCATGAACATTTTAAAACACTATACATAAACCCGAGACTCGTACGACACGCGAGGTACAGTTCGGTAACCGTACAATATGGCTCTTCTGACATCGATCACGACAGGGTCCTGGTCGCGTTCTGCCTCTTCTTCGTCAATATCCCCCATAATTCAGCCATGGAGGCGAGGAGACAACTAGGCCAACCACCAGTGGTCATCGTCACTGGTGCAAATGGGTAAGTCATCTATCAACAAACGGAGGGAAATATGACTGAAGTGGAAATTTTTGCCAGTGGTGTGGGTTTTGGAATTTGCCAACGACTGCTCCTCCAACTGCATCAGCCAAACGCGCCCGATGGATTTCCACAGGAGATTGCGTCGAATATCCAGTCAAACGAGAAGCCCATCGTTGGGTACCAGGGCGTCACTCTGGTCATGGCGTGTCGGAATATGAAGCGAGCAGAGGCTGCTCGAACGAAGCTCCTACGATGGTTGGACACTCAGCTGGCCGAGCTCCAGAAGTCGCCCATCTCCGACAAGGATTATGTGCGCAAGTTCCGGGCGAATGTCAAGGTCCACATTCACGAGCTGGATCTGGCCTCTGTCAGCAGTGTCCTGAAGTTTGGCGCGACCGTACGGAAAGAGTGCGTTGTACTTCATGCTTTTCTTGAAATATATTTTCTGACCATGAAAAGGTTCAACTATGTTTCTCACCTCGTTTGCAATGCGGGTGTCGCGAGTTTCAAGGGCATCGACTGGATCGCGTGCTTTAAACAACTGGCGACGAATCCGCTGGCTGCCATTACAGCCCCAACATTTTATACCCAACACGTAGGAGAAATCAGTGCGGACAACCTGGGGTGGGTGTGGCAGTCTAACGTCTTTGGACACTTTGTGTTGGTCCGTTCAATTATTCTGTCGCTCTGCTACTTTCGCTAATAGCGTTCTATCAGTTCCGTGAACTGGAAACTCTACTATATCAAACACCTTACGCCTCCTCAAGAGTTATCTGGTGCTCATCCCTAGAAGCGTCGCCAAAGTTCTATGATTCAAAAGACTGGCAGCTCAAAACAACAGAACACTCGTACGAGAGCACGAAATACCAAATCGACCTCATTGCTTGCCATCTCGACCAAATCGCTGTTCAGACCGTTCCAACCGGGGAAAAGAAAGTGCGACATCTCATCACTGAGCCAGGCGTTTGCTCAACAACGATAAGTGCTGCTATTGCTGGACCTATACTCGATAAAATCAAGGTGCTCCTCTTCTATATCGTACGTTCCTTTTCTTCGTTTTCCTGTTCCTATTCACATTCTCCATGATCTAGGGTCGAATGTTTGGCTCCCCTCATCACACGATAGACCCATTCAAAGCGGCCATTGCTGCTGTCCATCTCATACTCGTACCTCTCACTTTCTTGCCCCTGTTTCTGGGTACCAATCCAGTTAGATTTGGTGCCCAAACGGGCCGTTGGGGTGATGAACGTGTTGGAGTAACCCTGGTCAAGGAATGGGATGCACATAAGGAAGAAGGCGCCTTCCTCGTTGCGCAATGCGACGCGTTGTATGAAACCTTTAAAAAAGCAGAGGCTGCACCAAACCACTTCGAGACGGCGAGTGAGCGGATGTAGATTTTCGTCAGTCCACAATGCTAGTCTTTCGTGAATTATTTTTCAAATATTCTCCTTAGCGTCTGGCATTTGATATTTCTCAAGACCTCTAAGTATGGATCGCCTCAGCTCTTTTGGCAAAAATGAAACATTTTCACATCGGGAGGAAATACATAAGATTGCAACTCCTCATGAAGTCTATACCTCGTACTTTATTTTACCTATCTAATTCTATGCGAATGGGCCAAGTCGTTCAAGCGATATCAAATTAGAGTCTATACATAAATAATACAAAATTACATATCACAACGAGAGCGGTATGGGTATATTACTGCGGAAAGCTGGGTAATGCTCACTGCTGATCTACGTCCATGGCTGAGTTAGAATCGGTATCATGCTTGTCGACGTCCATATCACCCTGATCCGATTTTTTTGGGGAATCGTTGGTAGATTTATCTTCGACTCTGATTATCCGGTTCATCTCAGCCGAATCGAGGGCTTTTTCTTGCGCAGAACCCCCAATAACGCATTGGGATAAGCTGATCAAGCTTACGGTCCCTTTCGGCACATCCATAAGAACATGCGAATCTTTGAGATTGTTGTGGACAATATCCTTCTTGTGGAAGGCTTTCAATGCCTGGTCGTATTTGTTGCTGATAACAATCGATCAGGACCCCAACACAGTTAAAGCTTTCGGTACATACTTGTGTATCCCCAGGTGTGCTTGACGGGTTTGCGCATTTTTCGATCGTTCATGGAGGGAGACTCCTCCATGAGCCATGAGGAGACAAAGATTTGTTTCTTCTTCATTAATATTGCAAGAGAAAAGGCCATATACATCGACAATTCCGGGGCTTTGAACCGATTCGTCACCTTCGGTATCCTTTTTGCTCGCCTTGGAAGGGCTACTTTTGGCATCCTTTTTTCGTGCATTGGAAGGGCTATCCTCGGTATCCTTTTTGCGCGAGGTACTGGCGTTGCGAGGCGGGGTAACGTGGAAAGACGAGTTATCATTGGAAGGAGAATTGTCGTTGGAAGGAGAACTGTCGTTGGAAGGAGAACTGTCGTTGGAAGGAGAACTGTCGTTGGAAGGAGAATCAGTGTCGTTGGAATGGGAATTGGCGTTGGAAGGAGAATTGTCTTTGGAAGGAGAGCTAACGTTGGAAGGCTTTGTTGGTGCCTTCAAGTTAGAAATGGCTATGTAATTCTTGTATTCCTTGCACAATGCTTCCTTTTCGTTTCTGGTCTTGCGGATTTTCAAAATCAACGGGGATGAGTAGTTTGTCGTTTTCCCCGACCCTACGACAGTTTGGCCAAGATTAACATGGAAAACGTTAGGACTTGTGGCCAGAGGCTCTTTCAAATCCAGAAAAAGTCCTTCGGAATAATGCTCGCTGACGGCGTTAACGGTGGATGGGGCAGCTTCGGGTAAATTCGTGTCTTCAATTGCCTTCCCTTTTCCCTTTGGGTCCATATTCCAATTCGAGGCTTCGCCAGTGGATGTTAATTGGCTCTCGGATAGACGTTGTAGAATCCATGTGTTGAGATTAGTGGACCTGGCATTGTGTGTAGACTGCCCATGAAAGCGGAGATCGATGCTGGGACACTTGATCAACAACTTTGGGGCATTCTGATGTGAGCTGGATTAAGGCTCTTGTCGAAAATCCATCCACACACCTCGTCGAATTCTATTTGCTCTGGGGTCAGTTGCTTCTTCTCCTTCACTGACTTTTTATTTGGATTCATGGGGAACGTCGTCTCTTGATCAAACTCAAGCTCCCATCGGCACGGGACGGCTACCTCTGAGACTGAATCCAGCGCGCTCGAGAGAGTCGTGGCACGCTCGAGAGCATCGTCATAGGACAACATAAACAGGGCAACAAGAAGTTTGCCATGAGTTGGATTAGATGCTTGATGTGGGATGATGAGGGGGAGAGGTACAGCGTTTGATCCTCTCTGTGTCAAATTCCGATGTATTCTTCATTGCCAGCACTAAATATGATGAACGTCGTATCGTCGATGATGGCCTCGCTCCAAGCCTGGAGGCAATAGATAGAATCAGCGATGGGTTTTAGGGGCCAAATTAAACAATTACCTGTTGGATTACGTAGCGAAGATGAAGACGAATTCTTTCTATGTCCTCTGCGGATTCAGCTTCATGATTGTCTACTTTTTGGGCCTTTCTGGGACGTCCGCGGGTTGGAGAAACCTCTCGTTTAGAACCGGAGGCCGTGGGAGGGACATCCGGGCAAAGCGCTGGACCACGTTGCGGAGAAAGATCTCGGGGAGAGGTTGTAGCCCGTGATTCAGCAATAATTATTGCTGCCCAGTCAAGACCAACCTCCCATTGACTCTGTGAGCTCGAGCCTTCAGGTTGCAGGTATGAGAACTTTCATCCTCAGTCCCCTTCTCTTCTGCGTGACCTTCCCAGTGTGTCCTGTCCCTCGCCAAACAGGCTTGCAGATATCCCAGGACTAGAAACGGGGTAGTAAAATTTAGGAGTAATGCATCCTTCGGTACCTCCCTTCAAGAAGCCTCTCCAGGCACACCATTTCAATGTTGTAGTCAGGCAAACGATATTCATTACCGTGGGCCAATTCGGCACGGTCAAAGTCAATGATGACAACACTACCAGTCGCGGGATTGACCAGAAGATTGTCAGCTCTAATGTCCATATGCCGGACACCAGCTTTATGAATACTTTTCATCGCCGCGAGGAAAGCACGGCTGTGTGGCATGAATTCAAAACATGCATGTTTTCAGCAAGGCAGAAAAACTTACCGTTCGGCCTTCGTTGTCGTAATCTGTACTACATCCTTTTCTCCGGTCCGTTCTATCTCGCGGTCTATAAGGCTTTGGCCAACATTATCCATCAATAGGCCCAAAATTCCGGAATTCAGGTCGAGGAACAGCCCATGCACCGTGGGGATGCCTTTGACGCGGTGCTTTGCAAGGTGGGCGTAGACCCTAGATTCATGCCGAAGCCTCTTTTGTTGTTCCTCTCCGAACGCCAACTTCATGATTAGATCGTTGCGCTCTAGGACAGAAACCTCTCCTGATGGAGTCAAAACCTGAACCTCCAGGGCAACAGGATGGATGATGCCGGTTGCACCCTTGCCTCGTGGACCATCCATCGTAAGAGTGAAGTACTGGGATGCTTTATAGCCAGATTTCAAGTCTTCGAGCGGCGGTAACTCCGATTGAACGGAAGGAGCGCAAGAAGAGCTTAAACGGACGAAGGAGGCGGGTGTGGGAGAACAATATGCCCCGTATTGAAGGTTAACAAGTGCAATCATCCTTGTACTGATGGCCTCCGTTATCTTTGCAGAATGTGAGCAAACTCAATTCAGCTGATTGAAAATATGTGTTAATCACCTGAAGATTGAGCCTGGCCTGCATTACAGGTCTGATAACGACGCCCTTGGAGGAAACTTTCCGTCGCTTATTTGCAGGGGCCGCCTCCGTTTTGTCGTCGATCTGTTCAACCGAACGTTTAGCTTTGGAAGCAGATGCTGTTATGAGTTCATGGCGTTCTAAGACGTCTTGAACGATGGCTATGTGGAGAGCAATCTGCAGTTTCCGGTAGCGAGGGTCTTGGGTATTAATGGGGTCTATCAATCCGGAAAGATAGAGGGTTTGTGTTTCCCTGTGTCGAATTCCGATCCGTTCATATCGCCCGCAGTGAAGAATAATAAACGTGCTGTCGTTGACAGCTGCCTTGGCCCACGCCTGTTTAGAATTTCAGTTTATCGCACATGCACTGTTCGCTCTGTAACGTACATGTTGAAGGTAATATCGAATTTCAGGACGGTATTGGTTCCTTCGACGTGCGGATGTTGCCGCTGGTTTTGGGGGCCGCACTACCGTTGAAATTTTGACAGACTTCGAGTTGTTATGCGATGCAGCTAGTTTCATTCGACCCTTTGACCGCGTGGATTTCAAGGAGGGGACCAACTGGGAGACGAATTCAACTGTATCTGGAGGGCGGAGCGAATGTGAGGTTGTTTGGAATCCTTTAGTACCACACCCTTCCCATGTGAAGTCTGATGTTGAAACTAATCTCTTCCGAAACAAAGCAAGAGCCACATCCGTCATAGCAAACATTTCCCAGGTAGCGACTCGTGGGTGTCGACGTCCGATATCCATAATCTTGTCTGTAGTAGGCTGGTCAAGGTTCCCTTGAAGCTCGACCTCGGGTGCGACATTCTCCCGGAACATTAAACTTCCCTCTGCAGGGCTCCCTCTAACTCGGAGCCAAGCTTCGGTCAGGAAGGGGGTAGAATCATGTCGGCCAGTCTGAGACATGTAAAAGAGAGAAGGCCAGGTGCGGCAATTAGGATGAAGAAGTATTTTGGAGGCGAACTTGTGGGACAATTGGCCGGCATTGCAGACGTAGTAGTCGCTCACTGCATACGCATCCTCCAAATTTCGGGTAACTTCCTCTCCAGTAGCGTGGAGACCTGCTGGGTAGAATTTGCCACCAGTCGCCAGATACTTCTCCAGGGCGTCATCGCACAGCTCTGAGAGGGTATGAACCAGAGAGGGAGTGTATATCGTCTGTTTCAGGATAAGGTTGGAGGCGAGATGGCGATCATAGAAGGTGAGAGGAGACGATTCTGGTGGTAGGACCACCTTGGCTGGAATTGGTTTGTAGTGTGTATCTGCCCCGTAGTTGAAATCGAAAGCCTTCTTGAAAAGCGGGAAGAAAGGGTCATCCGGTGGTATCATTTGTGGCAAGTCCAGAATTATTCAACAAGTGGTGGTGGTCCTGTGGTATAACTGCAGTAGGATTTACAGAATTATTCAACCAGTGTTGGCCTGGTGGTCCTTGTCAAAACGCGCCGACCCTTTGAAATGAAATCAACTTCAGTCACGTGTATGTGATAAACGAACCTCGGACCCTTTGTTCCCAGTTCCGAGGTCCCTCCCTCGATTAAATACGAATATGCTTACTAGATCCCTCAGTACCAGCACCATGCAAAATGTCTGCCGTGCAAATCAGATGAAGGAGGTTGAGCTCGATCGAGCAACGAAAGATCGAGCGGAGGTGAAAGACGACGGGAAACGGGAGCCAAGTCGTCCGAGTTTCTTGGGGATTATCCAAGGAAAATTCACAGTTAGTAATGGTTGGACACTCAGCTGGCCGAGCTCCAGAAGTTGCCCACCTCAGACAAGGATTATGTGCGCAATTTCCGGGCGAATGTCAAGGTCCACATTCAAGAGCTGGATCTGGCTTCTGTCAGCAGTGTCCTGAAGTTCGGCGCGACTACTGTACTATTTCGACCGGATGTTCAAATAACGCATCACGGAGGGTCCTGAACTGAACAAATTCGGGTTTCGTCACGCATCACGGACCTCTGTGAACACCAGAAAAAATGTAAAAGTCACAAAAAAATCGGCCGGGCGCTCCGCGCCCTCCAAAACTGAACAAAATTTCGGTTCACATCACGGTCACAGCCGCCAGTGAACTCTTCCCCAGTGAACTTTTACCGTAACGCATCACAGGCCGTGAACATCCGGTCGAAATAGTACAGTATACGGAAAGAGTGCGTTGTACTTCTTGCTTTTCTTGAACTATATTTTCTGACGATGAAAAGGTTCAACTATGTTTCTCACCTCGTTTGCAATGCGGGTGTTGCGAGCTTCAAGGGCATCGACTGGATCGCGTGCTTTAAACAACTCGCGACGAATCCGCTGGCTGCCATTACAGCCCCAACGTTTTATACCCAACACGTAGGAGAAATTAGTGCAGACAACCTGGGGTGGGTGTGGCAGTCTAACGTCTTTGGACACTTTGTCTTTGTCCGTTCAATTATTCTGTCGTTCTGCTACTTTAGCTAACCGCGTTCTATCAGTTCCGTGAACTGGAAGCTCTACTATATCAAACACCTTACGCTTCCTCAAGGGTCATTTGGTGCTCATCCCTAGAAGCGTCGCCAAAGTTCTATGATTCAAAGGACTGGCAGCTCAAGGCAACAGAACACTCGTACGAGAGCACGAAATACCAAATCGACCTCATTGCTTGCCATCTCGACCAAATCGCTGTTCAGACCATTCCAGCCGGGGAA
>KN831777.1:840759-902203 GCA_000827355.1 Hebeloma cylindrosporum | reverse complement strand
TCACAACGACTTGGCTTAGAAAAGGCCGCCTATGATCATCCCAATGCTTCCCCTTCATTCGCCCGCAACTTCAAGTTGACTTCCACGCCCTTCCTTGTGCCTTCATGTATGTCCCCGCTACACATCTGGTATCATATTCCAGCTGATCCTCAGTCAGACCACCGCGGGCTTGCCCTTGGCGATCTTGTATCCAGGCCTAAGCTTCATGTATGTCACCTCTGCTCGTGGGTCTGATGTCGCCACTCAGTGTCTCTCTACAACCTTCTGTCATGCATTTGTTCTGTCTCGCACTTGGCCATTCTCTCTCGAATCTCTGCTCTCAGGTCAACGCCACGATGAACATCAAGAGTCGATCGTCACGGTCCGCCTGCATCTCGTATCTGTAGCCTGCCTGTCTGCGGGTCTCTTACGTCGTCTACCCTCGTGTAGTACTGCCACAGGTCGGCTCCGGTTTGTGGGGCCGTCGGTGTACCTTTGGATAGGACTGCTTCGTCGACGTCCAAGGCGACGAGGATTCATTCAACGTCACTTTTTAAAAAATGAGCGGGTTCAGACAGTCAGGAAGATTTATTCGAGTGCTTACAGTAAATATTTCGATTGAGAGAGTATGATATAGAGACAGCGTTCGAGTTGTTACTCACACGGAAAAGAAATCAAGAAGAAATCTAGGAACTTCATTCGAGCGAATAACAATGCATGTACAATGAATATTGGGTTATCTATATCAGGAGTCGACAGAAAGATACAAATTTAGGTACTACATGAATCGACTACATAATCGAGCTGGAGACGGAAGAGAAGAGAAAATCGGGGGAAGATCTTTTTGCGATTTTATATCGGAAGGAATCCATGTAGATGGCCTAGTCCGCGCAGAATATAAATGACGATAATAGAATAAGTATACCGGTGAAATGGACAAGTCCAGGAAACAAATCGATAATTATTCCAATCCGAGGCAGAGAGAGATCGAAGAGGTAGGGTCCAAGAGAGAAATAAGGTCAAGAGATACAAAACGAGAGTAGTCCCAGAGGAAATGGTGGAGTTGACGAGAGACGATACGCGGCAAAGACAGGTCGGTCCTCGGAGCACAATGCCATGGCCCTGTAAAGATGACGAATAACGCCAGCGACAAATTTTTGAATCCTTGATGCGGTCCTCGGGTAGAACGACGGTATAAACGAATGGCCGGGGATGGGTCGAGTCGAGAAGCCAAAATGTTGCGGAGGGAGACGAGGAAGGAGTCCAAAATACTCGTCACGGAGTGTGAAACGAAGGTCAGAAGCGCCACGTTAGCGTTTCCAACCTCCGTACACACAGCCGAACACCATAGCATCGAGGCGAGGCCAGCGTCCCAGCCACGCACAACGACACCATGATGTGCGCAAATGACCATCTCCAGGATGGTTCATTGCACAACGAGGGCGAGCGCCAAAATGCCCGTCGACAATCTGACGCTCGTTAGATGGTACACTCCCTCCAACTCCGAAGGCTGATATAGTGGCTTCGACCCAAGTGAAATATAGACCTATCCGAAGGGTTGTCGTAGATTCACGGAGGAAGCAGAGAGAAAACAGAACGTTGCCATTTAGCCAGCAAAAATGGGCGCCGCGCGGCGAGGAATATGTCCTGGGCGCGGACGACGACGGCCGCGTTGGATGGCCTCGAAAACAGGGATAGAAGAGTGCGCTGGGGCAGCAAGTTCGACGATTTTACGTGCCGCAGGGACAAAAGCCGGGGCGAGAGGGTTAAGGCGGCGCTACGAGAAAGGTCAGTTCGTTGGAACGTCGAAATAATATAACCTACTCACATTGTGGGGTTCATGCTCAACGATAGGAGGACGCTCAACGACGACAGGGGGATGCTCAACGGCGACAGGGGGACGCTCGAATACAAGTGGACGCTCGAGTACAAGGGGACGCTCGAAGACAAGAGGACGCTCGAAGGCGACAAGAGCGAGAGGCTCCACTATAACCTCCTCAACGAAAGCCACCGGTTCGAAAGGGATAAGACGACGCTCGAAGACAACAAGGGCATGGGGCTCCCCAATAACATCAACTTCATCCACCTCCTCGATAAACGCCAGAGGCTCCTCGTGGGGAGGAACGACGAAATGGTGAGGAGGCAGAAGTACCAACTCAGGTTGATGTTCTGGAGGCACGAAGAAGCCAATTATCATTCCAAAGAAGGTTTGAGAGATGGAGTGCGCGAAGAGGTAGAAATCGGGCTTAGGGCAGTGCTGTAAGGGCGCCTATAAGCTATGGATCATGAATTAGAGGTGGTGAACGGCTTACATCGGGGAAGTCGAGGAGGAGTTCAGCAGGGCGGAAGGGTACCAGAGCCTCCTGAGGATCGTAGAAGGGTGTAAAGCGGAAGAACTACAGGGTGACGTCAGAAAATACATGATGTTGAGATGATGAGAAGCTCACCTGGACGTCGTCCATGTTTTCTGGCGCAGCATCACTGGCGAATTCGGAGCAAGTGATATAGCCCAAAAGATACACCAGCATGCCGCAGGAGAAAACGACGAAGAAGTTAAAAAGAGCTTCCACAATCTCGAACGCAAAATCGGCGCTAGACTTGGGCTTTTCATCGGCGGAGCAGGTTGTATTCCGGTGGGACAGTAGTACATTTGGAGACGTTGGCATGGGCTCATGACCCGCGATAGGAATGCGTCGAGTGGCGCCTGCTTCCCAAAATTCGACGGTAGCCGGGGGCGGGGAAGCTGAAAGGGCGATTTCAAAGATGGGTGCAATGTCGAAGGACGCGAAGTGAACCGATTCGTTACCAAAGAAATCCTCGAAAGGATCTCCAGCAGGTTGGATGTCGACGATCAGAGGTGTAACGTTGAACAGGCTCAAAGAGGCATCCGATGAAAGGTTGACGGTGGATGAAGATGTGGTACCTTCCCCGGTCTGCGAGGCTTCAAATTCCTTCTTCTTCTGGTAATCCAATGCACGCTTGCAGAGAAGGTACGACAAAAGAACCAACAAGGTGATCGGACCGAAGGTAGACGATGAGGGCCTAGAGTTATCATCGTCGACGCCGGTCCCTGAAGAAGGGGGAGGGGGAGGAGGAGGGGATCCTCCACATTCGCGTTTGTAGCTCATCGACGATTTCGAGAAAACAGCTAATGATAAATAAGTATAGTGGCCAAAGGACGTAAACGATTATAGCTTACCAGCACCGTTGCCCGCTTCAGAAGGATCATTGGGGTTATCACCTGGGGGAGGGGATCCTTCACCTACAGTAAATGCGAGGTCAGATATGGGCGAGGAACTCAAAAGATTAAACTCGCCTAAACCGTTATCACCAGAATCACCGCCTATCGCATGGTCGCCGCCATTTCCAGAAGAATCCTCGCCCGCTGAAGGATCGCCTTGAGTATTTCCACCCCCAAGGGCAAGCGCTGCGCCGACAACGAGCGAGACGAAAGATGCCGAGATGATGGCTGCATGGCCAGTGGATGCGGAACGCGAGGACGCTGCCGTTGAGGAGGGTCCACGACGATGAACCTTGGTGGATACACGCACGCCGCCTACCTTGCGAGTAGGGCTGGGGACAACGACCTTGTGCATAACGCCTTTGGTGCGACCTGCTAGGGCAACAGGGCCGTTCCCGATGGCGGCGGGGTTGTCGACGGCGTATCCGTTCATGGCGGGTTGAAGAGCGAGAAAGCCAGCGGCGAGGGCGAAGTGGAGGATGGGGTTTCGGAGGCCAACAAAGGCGGTGCCGTATCCAGTACGGGAGGATGTCTTCTGCGGTTGGAGACGCATGGTAAGGGGCGATGATGAGGGTTCGATGAATGGGGGTGAAGGAAAGAAATTGGGAGAACGTTGCCCTTTATTTATAGAGCGCTCGGCGGGGAATTGTTTGCACAACTTTGGCTAGAGACGCGTCGACGCGACGCGAAAAAACACGACTCACATGTGAAATGCACAGAAGTGATCGCTCCAAACCACGCCCGGAGATTAAGCAAACCATGACGTAGGTATACAAAGGGTACAAAAGTATGCCGACCGCGGGATTTTCTCTAAGCGCCCGTCATGATTTTGGCGCCCATGGTGAAGGATGTTCGCACAATGCAAGGCTTGGATACTACGAGCCCTCATATAATTTATCAGACTTAACCAGCAAAGGCGATTGATATGGCGGCAATTTATTCCCGCCTTTGAACCCAGGGAGAGTGAGAATGTGAAATAAAACCATTGCGGCAGATCTAGAGTAGACTAGCTAGAATTCTTGCGACGATACCCAGACCCAGATGTGAAAACATAGTTCTTTCCCTTTGGGCGGTCTTAAGCTGTATGCCTTTAGGACGTTTGCCGAGGTTCCGGTGAGGTTCCGAAATCACCCTAACCGAGCGATATCGCAGAAGACCTCTGGTACCTACCTGTCAACCTTGTTTATCATAGCAATAAGTCTGAGGTAAACAACTCGTTAAATGTTTTGGAGACTTGACCACAGGCCCTGCTGACGCTCATCCCAATGATGATAAGCTCGCGCCATAGCAGGTCGGTACAGAGTTGGTAGAGAGCGAATGAGGAGGGAGTTGCCTTGAACTCCGAACATTGGCAGAAGTTCGGAGAAATCTTCTTATCGATGTACAGAGACTAACATGCTTTCATTGACAGGCGCCACGCACTTTAAGTGTATGGAAGTGGGGCTGTGGGCGAAATGCCATCGCGTCTTTGGCATGTGATCACTATTGTCTCTTCTTGGCTCAAACACTGAAGGTCGCTTTATTATGTTGTGGAAGATAATTACTTGGAGGATACGATGTATTACTACGCACGACTAACTCCTCACTCTTCATGAACATTCACCGACAGTGATGTTGCATCCTCCTTCTTTTACAAGGCAGCCACATGGAGGCCGGACTCTCCACGCAGACGCCTCGCAAGAATCATGTCCCTCGGCATAATGGTTACTCTTTTTGCGTGCAAGCAAGCGAGGTTGGTGTCTTCGAATAAAGCAATGATATACGCTTCAGCGACCTCTTGAAGAGCGGCGATGGCGGACGACTGGAACCGGAGATCCGTCTGCGAATGCGCGTGAAAAAGATACGATGGTAAACAACACGGTGAATGGGTGATAAAGAAAAGCCTAGCGTACCTTGTAGTCCTGCGATATTTCACGAACAAGACGCTGGAATGGGAGTTTCCTGATCAATAATTCGGTTGATTTTTGATAGCGTCTTATTTCGCGGAGTGCCACCGTCCCAGGGCGGAAGCGATGGGCCTTCTTTACACCTCCAATGGATTTCCTAGAGTTCATCTAAAAGTGACAGACGCGAACAGTATTAATGTAAGAAATCAAGTGAAGGTCGCGACAAAAAGGAACGCACCGCAGTCTTCCGCACGAGACGAGTATCCTTTTCTCCATTATGAGTCGTCTTCGTCGCCATTTGTTCAAAAAGAATTTGTTTTCTTGGTGCTTTTCCTGGAGAAGGTGCATGAAATTTTGGAAGGTGACTTGGAGGAAGGTGTAACCAAAATTTCTTACCACCAGTAGATTTCCGGGCGGATTGTTTGGTACGAGCCATTTCATTCAAAATTTAAAGAGTAACGGCGACAATGAATTTTGAACGAGGAGCAGAAACAATGTTCGTTATTTGGGGACATTCTGTAGAATTTTGGCCTGCTTTTTATTCAAAGCGAGGTCGGTGCCAATGTAGCAATTCGCGATCGTCTTGTGTCTGCGGAGAGATACATAGCTTTTCGAAGAGGGCGAAGGTTAACTCAAAAAAAAGTCTAGTTCCAGTTTTATTTGGCTCTCCGTTGACATAGTGACAGGCGGTCAATAAGCACTCTTTCAGGAAGGCTTGAATCCGTTCTGATTTCAGAGTGATACGCTCCTCTCAGGGAGAGGTCCCTTTCGGAAATGTTCAACCTGCGACGGTTAAATTTGGGAAATAAGAAGAGTATATACACGTTGGAAGAATATATGTTCTCATGTACCTTCGGGAGAACCAATGTAGGACTTCTGTCAAGATTGACACATTGGTCATCTGAGCGCCTTTGCAATTTCCCCATCAACGGCGTCGACCTCAAAAACGAACTTAAGGAGCACGCACTTGTTCCGAAGACGCTGGCATCGTCTAAAGAGTTATCCACCTGATCGTGATGCGGGAGTGAATCGAACTTTAACTCTGAATAATGCCGGCACTGCTGCTCTGGTTCTGGGGATTGAGTTCCAGAGCAGTGTTTACCACGTGTTGAGGTCAGTGATAAGAATGTCGCTTTGGAAATATGGTTACTTATACTTCAGAACTAAGGGACGAACCGACCCTGCGCCTTCTCCAATGACGAGTATGGGCCACGTGGTTTTGCGTCGACGTCGTGGAATTTTGGAGGAAGAATAGAACATCCCGCCCTGCTGAAGTTTTTGGAGTAGTTCAAGTGCTGTGAATGTGTAAGTAAGGATGAAGTTGATCGGATTAATATTCCGGGGGTCAGCGAACCCATGTCCATTTGCGCGGAGTCTGGAAAAAGTTTGATGTCAGACTCCGCGAATTGAGTCAACTCTGTCATTGTCTCCCCACCCCATCCTCATCGCCGACCACAGCGATGCACGCTCTCCAGGATCCCACCAAGAAGACCTCCATAAACTCCCTCCTGAATCCCCAGGAATATCCTGGTCATCTTGGGGGTCTAGGTCCGTCCCCCTTGGTACAAAACCACGCCCCGTCAAATAGCCATCCACCTTACTATCAACCCGGATATGACAACAACTCCTACAACCTTCGAGCCGCCAGCTGGGAGGCCAACGATCCACACCGGAGAAAGGCTACAATCACCCACCAAGTTCATGATCATCGCCATTATCCAGAAGAGGCCACAAACGGCCATGTTGAACACCATTACGCGGCGAACAGTTACGCGTATAATCAGCCGCCAAGTATGGCAAGACAAAGGGCGGATGAACCGCAGTCGTATGGTGGGAGTGGAGCGGTGTGGCCCACACAGCAACGACACGATTCATCGAACATGCCGTATGGAGCTCCGGGTATCGCACCCATGTTCTCGGAAGAACGGACAGGTCAGTAAACTGTTTCCGTGCGTACCCTTGAAAAGGGTTCAAGTCTGTGTTCCTACAGCGTTATCATCCCAATACCCAGTGCAACCCCAAAGTTCGTTTTCTTCCATTATTAGTACACATATGATGATCTAATGTTTTATTTAAAGGTTATTCCCCTTCTTACGAAGAGCATCATCCCCAACGTAGGTTCTTCCTTCCTTCATTTTATCGCTGAGTCTCACTTGTCCCGCAGGATGGCAAAACACGGAAAGAGTCTCGGTGCGACTGGCAGCCAGAGAGACGTCTCGTCCTCCCATGCACACCGATCGAAGTGCCTCCCCATACTATGGACCATACCATTCCCCAGAATATTCACAGATACCAGTGCCTCCGCTGCACCCCGAACCCTCAAACTCAAATCCTTCTTCGTCCAAGAGGGCACTTCCCGAAAGTGAGGTAACACCAGCGCCCAAGCCAAAGCGGCCCAAAGCCAAAGCCAAAACGACAGGCTCGGAAACACCCTCGAAATCAACAGCACGTACGTATTCTCGCACTTTTTCGTTACCCCCATTTCCTTTCTGTTCCATACTTCCGTCACCCCTCACCTTAAAATAGCTGTTCTTCGTCTCTTTAGTATTTCTTTTTCTGTCATTGTTGCCGATCGCTGATTCCTATTCTCCAGCTGCCTCTAGGCGTGGATACAACGCTAAGAAGCGTAGCGAGGCTGCATTTATCTCTGCTCAGAATGGTACGTTTTTAATTCACGGCATTGTCTAACGGGGAACCGTTATCGTTATCCCCACGTTTACCAGACCTTATGTCTTTACCCTAGCGAGGTTAATCGCAGGCACACAGCAACTGTATAACTCTTTATTGTCTACTCGATTTGGTTTGTTATCATGATGCTGACGATTGTTTTTTTTTACAGATGCGATACAGAAGGCGCAACGCGATGAGATCAATCCCTCTGGAGGTATGTATCACACTTCGACCAGCTTTTTCAATTTTTATATCTTCGAGCAGGTATGGATGACCCGCAGGCACCTAGACAAGACTCCGGTATGACCTTCATCCCAGAATTGCAGTCCGCGCGCTGCATGTCAAATCGATATCGGCCAGAAGAATTTCCTCGTTGCGTCTCCTGCACGCGCCGTTGGGCCGGAGATACCTGTCGATTTCAGGGAATTCGTTACTTTATGCGCGATGCCGCTGGGAAATTGGTGGGGATCAGTTTCTGTGAGAGCCATTCGGTGGCTCTCACGCCGAAGATGGACTTTCCGACCATTTGGAATCGCAAGGTTGAGAGGGAACCTGTTCGCCGTTCGAAAGTATGCCTTTCACTGCAGGTTATGCACTATTCTCAATTCTGATTCTCCCTCATTTTAGTTATCGATCGCCCGCGCTCTTCTGCCGACATTGAGGCAAGAGCAGCAGCATCTGAAGGCTGAAGAAATCGTTCGAAGGCCACGCGAGTCTGAGGTTCGAGTTACATGCGGTATGTCTACACTCTACCTGCTGTTGAACTCTCCCTGACACAACTCAGATACTTGCATGACCTCGCTCTTTTCAACGTCCTTCATGTGCCGTCTCTGTGGCCGCGAAGTATGCAACGAATGTTTCCAGCAAGTCCGAGAACTCACCCAAGCTCCGCGAAATGCAACCGACGCCGAGCTCAAAGCATTCACGGCGAGGAGAGAGAAATATGCCCATGCGAACCCATTTTTTTTGAGCTGCCTGAAGAGAAACGAACATTCAATGTCGGACTTTACCCCAGTAACGCGGTTCGTCGGTGCCGAGTTGGATAAGACTATACAAGAAATGCAGGAGATATTGGACAAGGAATCGGCCGATGGGAATGCGCTAGCATCCAAAGCGACCGCTCCGACTGATGCAGTTGATTCTAATATACCCACCGACACAAATTACGAACATCCCCAACCACAACCTCCGCCGAACGGAGTTATTCCGGTGCCACAGCCCCAGCCTGCTCCTATAGTGCGACCAGAGCCTCCACCTGTCTCAACCGGTACCACCTATAGTGCATACTGCGCATCTCCTCCTGGCGTATTCCCAGATCCGCTTGCATTTCCGGTCTACGATGACTATATTCCTTCAAATGCACCTGGACACGTCACCTCGATACCCACTCACCCCATTCAAATTATTCCTGCCAACTTCTATGACCCACACAAAGTTTCGAGTTCCTCGAGGACGCCATCCCCTGCCTTTGCCTCTCTCTGGCGCCTGGGGCTCCCCCTCCTTGTCAAAGGCGTCTTAGAGAGGTTCAAGATCCGATGGAACCCACAATATTTTATCGAGCGCTATGGCGATCAGTCCTGCTTGATTATCGAATGTCAGACAGAGAAGAATGAGCGTGTAAATGTCGCGCAATTCTTTCAGCAGTTTGGACAGTATAAGGATCGGACGGAGTCTTGGAAATTGAAGGTAGGGTTTTTGCCTCGTCTCCTCTCAATGAATCCACAGTTCTAACTTCTTTTTCTTCTTTTTATCTTTAGGATTGGCCTCCGACAGCTGAATTCAAGAGCACGTTCCCTGAGTTGTTTGAGGATTTCAGTAATGCGGTACCGGTACCCGATTACGTGCGACGCGACGGCGTTTTCAATATTGGCTCCCATTTCCCTTCCAATGCCATCGGCCCTGACCTCGGTACGTTAGCTTTTTCTCCGTGTTGATCGTCCATCTTATTTCATCCCTTTACAGGACCCAAGATGTACAACGCCATGGCGTCGTCTCAAGAGGCCGGCAGCAAAGGGACCACTCGATTACATATGGATATGGCTGACGCGCTCAACGTGATGCTATATTCGTCGAACTGCGAGGACGGTTCGGAAGGTTACGCGGTGTGGGATTTGTTCAGGGCCGAAGATAGTGACAAGATCCGCGCGTTTTTGAGGAAGCGCTTCGTATATGGTCCCCCTCCGCCTGCAACGCCTGCGTCGGTCAGTGGTCAACCAGAGGGCGAGGCTGGTAAAGGGGCGCCTGCGAAGGGTACTCCTGTCATTAAGCCGAATATATACGCTAGGCATGATCCCATTCATGGACAGCAGTTTTATCTGGACGTTGAGTTACGCAGGGCGCTCTGGGAGGAATATGGTGTCAAGAGTTATCGTGTTTATCAGCGCCCTGGGGATGGGGTGTTCATCCCTGCTGGTTGTGCTCACCAGGTTCGCTTTATCTTCCGTTTCGCTTCTTCTTGCTTGTGCTGACAATTCATCAATATCAAGGTTGCGAATATGGCTGATTGTATCAAGATTGCCACTGATTTCGTCAGCCCGGAGAACATCGATCGATGTGAGAGGTTGACGAAGGAGTTTAGGGAGCAAAACCAGAGTAAGGCGTGGAAGGAGGATGTGCTTCAGCTTCGCACGATGATGTGGTTCGCGTGGCAGTCGTGCAGCATTCTGGAGGCGGGGTTGGATAAGGAGGACGCGGAGAAGGAGAAGGAGCAGGCGGCTGCGGCTGCTCTCGCTGCCGCTGGGATGATCTCTCGAAACTCGGATGCTGAACGCGATGGTGATGCTGGTGAGGGGGGAAGTGGGCTCTTGATCGAAGGAGGATGATCAATGTAGGGATACTTTTTCTGAATAATTTCGGTTTTTTCTTTTTTGCAGCTATCTAGGAACGCAACTCAAGCCAACAAACAAGGCATTGTACTTTAGCACTTTTTGTAATTACTATTCTTCTTGCTTCATGATGCATCGCTTCGGGGTAATGTTTAGAATGGTCGCCTGCTTGGCACAGCCACGTGAGGTGTACCTCTTACCTCAATTTATTTCCGAACGACCTCATCGCTCGATACTTACATCCATGTCAGACTTGCAAGTTCCCCTGAAACTCCTGCCTTTACAGCCCCACGAGTTCCACAGCCTTCCACCCGGATTCGAATATCACCATGAAATCTCAGAAGTTTCTAATACGACCGCCTTTGAAACCGCGGTTGATGAAAGAGATTTTGAAACCTGTGTGCTATGCGGCAGGGAAGCAGAAGAGGGATTACATCCATGCGTATCACGGGCACATGTTATAGGAGAAACAGAAGGCTTATTGGTACGAGATTGTTTTCTGTTATAAGTTGTAAATGAACAATAGTGTCAATGAATTCTGTGCAGTGGGAGCGCTTGAAGCGCACAGGGTTTGTTCCTTCCTCTGCTAAAAGTGTGGTGCACGAACCGCGAAATGGTATCAGTTTATGTGATAATCATCGTAGCGACTTTGACGGTTATCGCTTTTTCATACGGTGGGTCCCCTCGGTGAGTCCCCAGTCCCGATTGCGAAATGTTTAATGATGGCAGTTTTTTCACTAATCAACCAGCTTCGTGCCTTTGTGTTTGTCAACTTTGCCCGGAAATCGTATCTGGATCGATTTCATGGTAAAAAGGTCGTGCTGGATCCAGACCACCGCCGCTGCCCGTTCCCTGCTCCTTTTTTGATCCATGAGATGCGTACGAGGGGATTTCACCCTTGGTGCGCTGACCGTCCAATTCCCCATCCACAATCTGCCACCTATGCTCGCGACGATAATGATGGAGTCAGTGGAATGGCAGATTTTGGAGGGGGTCGTGATACCGGGGTCGGTTTTGGTGGGAATGACGGTGTAGCGACGAGTCCTACTAGCGAACCCCCGTCGCCGACAGCGCCAAACCAGGAGTATCTTGTTCTTGGAAACCCTTTTCAGGACCAAGAACTTCTTGAATCCATGCGCCGCCAGTGGCAGCAGCTCCCGAATTGGAGAGCTGCCACGGTCGAAGGATTGACCTGGGAAGGGACAGCGGGAGAGAATGCCAGGAAATACGTTGATCTTGTTGGCGTCCAACCTGCTGACGTATCCTAATACTGTCCCCAGGGTATCGTCTCCTTCTCTCGTGGATGTTAACCTCTCGGTCGTTCAACAGTGAATGGTTTTGCTATAACGGCGACTCTATCAATCTCGGCTTTGTCGATATGTCTTGAGGTTGTCATCGATACATGTTAACGTCAGTCTTTCTCCCGACAACCGTCTCAGGCTGGATAGCCTTCAGGATTTTATTGATAATGGTCCTCTTCTTTTATCTATTCTCTTTCAGGATGCGGCTCCTCAGGCCTCAATGCCCAAGCTTTTGCAAATAATTCCTTAGTATGAGCGCTAGCGATGGGTTATTAGTCCGACAGCATGTAATGCAAGCCAGTTATTGTTATTGAAGTCTTTTGCCTCCTGGAAGAGATAAGATAAGATTGGATCGATCCAGTTTCTCCCACGGCCATTTACAATAAAACCTTGGGCGCTTGCGGCAAATCAAAAGGCGATGAACCCTTTCCTATTTGTTCCATCCTACCCATCTCTAAGAGACCAATTCCGTTGGTATAGTTTCGTCTGATGGTGTCGGCGCGTCCCCGATTTATTCAAATGGCAATTTCCGGCACAGCCCAGGTCGCGTATAAATTGGGTATAAATAAAGAATAACACTCTTGTTCTCTTCCCCAACTACTCTCACCTATCCCATTCAGATTTTTATCCACCAAATCCAACCTCGTTATACCTCATGTGGATCTCTCAGCAGAAGGGATCTAATTCCGTGATGATCCCCAGGCTTCTCTATTTCACCCTCGCCACCAGTTTCATCGCTCTTGAACCGTCAATTAATCGAGTCCTCCTCGACGACGGTCTCCGTCCTCCAACTATTGGTTATGGCCACGCTTCTCTGGGTGGTCATTTAAAGCTCATTGGACACAAGATTGACGTTGCTCAGCTTCAGGGCTCCGCTCGCGAGAAGAGCGCCCATCGCCACTCGCCCACAAAAATCAATGGTTCTGAGCATTCTTCGACAACAACATCCTTACCTACAAAGAATAAGGATAAGGTAACCATGGTCGCTGTATCTCTCATTTCTGTCGGTGTCGGTGCAGCGCTTGCACTTGGAAGTTACGTTGTGGACGATGCCTCTGCGGCGGAGCAATCCGATGATGAGGATGAAGAAGAAGAGAGTGATTCAAGCGAGGGTGGTTCAGGCAAGTTTCATCTATCTTAATTTCTTGCTGCTATCTGACCTTGATTTTACTACAGCTGAAGGGTCCCCTCCACCAGACGATGTTCCTAATGAGCCTTCTGGGGCCGGCGACGATGCTGGTATGTCCCAACCCTTAGGTCCATGCCATGATACTCATGACTGTTAGCTTTTCCTTCCAGATCATCGGGTGACCACAGGGGCGATAACGGAGGTTCGCCTCCGCCTTCCCCTCCCCCACCTCCGGGTACTAGCGTGGACGACGACAACTCTGGGCCTGGGATTCCGGGATCCTTAATCTTGTTCCTTATTTTATACTCGATGGCCCGCTTCAGGCGCGCTTGGGATAACCTGTGGCTAAAATCGTCTTCTGGCATGGTGCACACTCCGGAGACGCACGCCGAGTCACTCACAACTGCAGTAGACACTGCTACAACCAATTCTTCCTCGGGCCCTTCCTCTTTGATCTTAAGCGCTGAAAGTTACGGTAATGGTATTTGTCCTGCGATCTTCGAGCTTGGACCCACTTGGGATTCTTTGGATGATTGGGTAGAGGGTGGATCTGCTCAAGTTTTGTCTACCACCACATCTGCTTTCGATTTTGCCGTGTCCGTCACTCCTGCCTTCCCCACTGTGGAGGTCTGGTATTCCTTTGGACATCGGATCATCTATCGCCATTTATATCAGCCAATAATGCCTACATCTCCCAACGTCCTTCCGCTCCACGACACTAGGACATGCTCCGTTGATGAAGAGCCCATTTTCTTCATCAAAGATTCTACCGTCTTGCGCATTATGGATGCCGTTCATGCCTTCATACTTACAGTCGTATGTGGCAACATTGCTCTCTTTATCAGCTACATCATTTGCGGTAAGTTTCGCGACAATGCGGAACCCGAAAGCAAGGACTCAGCCCGCGAGAGTCCTGATGATACAGGTCATAGACCCACTACATTCCCACTCTTTCCGGTATTCTTACCTACGAAAGTCTGGATTCCTCCCGATCAGGCTTTTGCCTTCATTGAAGAGGTCGAAGAGGCTGGTGGCGATAATTCTGGTTCCAAAGTCGACCGCGATGTTGTTCGCGATGTCAAGCTTCTGCCTCGACATACCCGTTTGATGATCGAACCTCCAGTTGGCATGCCTGGAACTTTCGTTGTCTACGTCGAATCGCACGGGCCTGTCGAGGTTCATCCTACTGTCCGAGATGAACATCTCGACGTCGATGCCCCTCCCGTCATGGAAGTGGAGGAGGACGAGGAGGAAAAGTTCCTGTACAAACCCCTGGCCGAAATCGACGCCAAATCAGAGGAAAGTCTCCGCGAAGAAGCGGATTTAGACAGCGAGGTCTTCGTCTACCCTGACCCTGAATGCCATCCAACCCCTCCGCATCCTGAAGGGGCGCCTACAGTAAGTTCCTCATCGTTATTTGTACTTCGGCGCACGGGATATTGACCTCTGGCCTAGCTCGGACTCGATCTCCCGGCCCCGCAATCAGAACCCATCCCGGTGTTCGAAGATACAACTTCCCAGAGTGGCCGACGCCAGAAGCGACGTAAGAAAACCCGAAGACGACAAAAAAAGAAGGTCGCTGAAAGTTCTTCTCAAGGCTGAATGGCGAAAATTCGCGACAACCTCCTCTTTCCCTCGGGCCTCCTCTGATTCTCTTACAGATGGGTCTTTATCATTCTCTTTCTCCCTTCGATGAAGCCACCTAGATTCTATGCGATTGGACCGTATCTGAACCATGATTGCATCGCGAGCATCAGAGTGTCGACGGGCACTTTGGTGTTTGTTATCATCATGGAAGGTGCCATCCTTGAGATGGCACTTTGCGCACAGTGTCGTCGTGCGTGGCTGGGACGCCGGCCACGCCACGACCCTGTGTTGTACGGGTGGATGGGTTGAAACCGGGGGCGCTAACGTGGCGCTGCCGACGTCAATTCGTGCACCTGATATTTGACCATATCAAGTTGTCTTTCAGCAAACGACCCGGTTTCTCGATCGCGCCACCATTCTCGCCCTATTCATCGATATCACAAGAGGACCGCGTCGCAAGAAGTCCACATCACGCCATACCAATTTCTCTTCCTTTCTGGTCTCATCATCTTCTCCGACTCATCTGTTTTTCTGCTTCAACGTGTCTTGTCTGCATTCTCTCCATCATCCAACACCATCGATTTGTATTCCATCTGCATTCATACCCTCATATCATCACATATATTCTGCATGGACTTCATCATCGTCACCTCTACTCTCATCGTCTCCAATTCCCATGTCTTCTCTGTCCTCCGGTATTTTCTCCCGTAATCGACCCATGTTGTATCGCCCCATTGTATTCCTGTCGATTCACGGTTTAGAGTCAATACCTTTATGCACCATATGTATATTCCTTTTGGGACTCCATTCTGGATTATTTCTATCTATCTACTCTCCATCGCTCTGTACATCTGCTTCCTCCCGCTCTCGAACCATGTTGCATCGCCATTTGTATATCTGTCGATTGAACGGTCTCTTGTCAATTTATACTTTATCATATGTTGTCGTGAGGGACTTCTTAAATCGCGTGTGTGTCTTGGAAGCCATAGTTGGCCCGGGGATCTGACTCAATTTTTTCATTTTCATGTCTGGACGGCGTTAACGTTGATATAGACGTAAGTCCAAATCACCGAAGACGTATATGCACAATCGTTCCCCCCTATGGTAAAGTACGGAAGTTACATCGACACGATGTGCAATTCGGAGATCCTCGCAATGAATTGGATCCTCCGATCCCCTCATGTTCGCGTGCTCATAGCCGACCCTGAGGCGAGCGCTGAGCTTAGGCACATTGTTTATTTAATCGGCCAATTACCGTGTCTTTTATCTTTACTTTCACCACAGGCAATCCTGTCGTCTGCTCGACGTCGCAGGTATTGAACCAATATTAACACGAGGAATGGCAGCTATGCAGCGTTCGGCGTACGAGAAGAAATTAGAGTGGGCGGTGTATGACCTGGAAATCAAACGTCAGTCCTGCAGTCCCCTCAAAGCCTTCCTCTCCCCTCATCTCAATTCATGAAATTGTTCCTGCTCGATATTCCTTTTCACTATTTGGGATGTTTCTGTCTCTTCTGACGGCTACGTAAAAATAGTAAGAAACGAGAAAATAAAAAGGATAGAAGAGTGGATCATTTTAGAGACCAAGAGTCGGTGCCCCCCATTCCCTCCAGTTTATTTCTCGAGCTAATGTCATGCCACAGTGAATGACCTCAAGAAAAAATGCATCGCGCTTAAGGAAGAGAATCTTTCGCTCAAGGTATTGAATTCGGGGCTTGAAGAAGATTGTGAGCTTCAAATTTATTTATTCGTTGACCATGGGGCAACTCAAAGCTAAAATCTATCAAGGCGCACGGTACATCAAAGAACGAAAATCTTGCAAGACCAAGATGAATAAGCTGGGGGAAGAGAGAAACGAAGCCATTGGAAGGTTGGAGGTATACGAGGACTTGGTTCCCAAGATCGAGCGGAAAATGCAAGAGGGTGTGTATCGATATATTCATTGTGGAACCGGGACTATAGTCTCTAAGATGGCACTTCCATTTCCTGGCCCCCCAATGTTCATTCTGAACCTACCCACTAACATCTTATTGAACAGTTGCTAGAGCCCAGCACAATAACCAAGCGCACTCCTCCTGCGGCAGCCGCGCTGTCGATGCATCTAATACTAGGCACAACCCACAGCAGGACTTCAGTTCCGACGACGACGACGATTCCGTCATAATAGTGTCCGACAACTTCGATACGACGTCAGGATTCAGTGGAAATGTGCAAGAAAGCTCGAGCTCGACCATCGGCCAACGGTATCTGAATGAGGATTTTGAGCCACTTTACTTCACCTTCAGATACTGATGGATTAATTCACAGTACAATATATGGTCCTTGTAGTATAAAATTGAGATGATGTGGAGAGTGCAGCATCGGAGATTCTTAAGCGCCCGGCGAAACGTGGGTCGGTAACTTCCGGACGATTTCTCAACTTCCCACGGATCCAGTCATGTCAACAAAGCCACGCCCAAAGAGTATCTTGGTCCCATACCACCAACGACACCATTTTTCGTTACTCTTCATGCGGCTCCATCAGAAGGCATTTCGTACTGGCCATGACACCGCCTTTTCGGGGCTCGGACAATCTATCCTTCATGTTGCTTTTGTCACAGGTTTCCTTTCTCTGCACCCCGCCATGAAGGGATACGCCCTTGGCGACGTTGTGCACATCCCCACTGTCGGACGCGGTGATTCCGTTACCCTAGATTTTCATCTCAAGGATACAATCCCTGGCATAGTCTCCGACGACCACAAAACCCGTGATTCCGGCCCCACTAAAACGCCTCGCTTCAAGCCCACAACTACGACGTCCTCATGGTCCGTAGCTGGAAACCAGGAGATCCCTGGAATTATTGTCTTGCCTCGCTCATATCTGTTGGCGTTGGTGCAGCTGTCGTCTTTGGGAGTTACGCTCAAGGTGGTTCTTCAGCAGGGCAAGGGTCTTCAACAAGTGACCGTGACGGTTGGGGACAAAGTGGTTCTGCTTCGAATGACTTCGGCGAGTTCATCCATGATTTTTTAGGTTTTATTCTGATCTTGATTTTTCTGTAGACGGACGAATGCCTCCAAGGGACGGTTCCTATGCCACAAGAGATAGCACTCGCAAGTGTACTGTCTCTCATTTTTTCTTAATATCGCGCTCCTGATCGAATCCATTGTCAGTTTTGTTTTTTAAATCCGGTTACAGATGCAAGACTGGGGGTGCTCCTCCCCCTCCTCCACCTCCGCCCTCGGGATGTGCTATGGACGATGGCAAACCCAGGCCCTCGCCTCCCCCTGTCGATTGGACGAGCTTCTTCATGGTCCTACCTTACCTACTTAGCAAGTTGAAACGCAAGGCTAAGGAATCGTCACACCTACAGCATCTGACTTCGGCAGGGCTTTCATCAACCGACGACGGTTCTTCAATATCTAACCTTGCAGCTTCCGATGCTACCAATCATCGTGACTCCGATGGCATATCCTGGGACTCGCTCGAAGATCTTGTTGAGGACGAATCTGTTAGTTTCCCGCCTTCCACCTCGACTTCAGTTCTGGTAGCATCTTCTCTTCTGTCATCCACTGTTGCTACAAAAAATGTGTCCGGCTCCCGAGCCAGAGCTGCATCTCATTTACCTACTTCTCGCAACGTCTTCTCGCTTCATGAGAACATATTGTGCTCCATCAAGGACAGACCCACTCTGATCGGCATTTTGTCCATGCTTTACGCGATGTTTGTCTCGGGGATGAAGTTCGCCGTCTTTTCTATCCTCATGTTTGTCGTGGATTCCCTCCATAACATTTTCACTGTATTTGTCTGTGGAACTGCTGCGTGGGTTGTCAGCCATGTCACTCGACCAGGATACGATCAAGAGGCGGTACCTGAAGACATCGATGGAGCCAGCGTGAGTGATAATGACTCCATATCTCAAAATATTTAAATAGCCCCTGCAGCTTTCTTACTTCATGACCATCGTCGATCCAAATGAGGTTCATGTCGCTTTCGAACCTGCCGAGTTCTGCCACGTCCCAGAGGTGATATTTTCCCTTCCTCCATTTCTCTATCTGATTCCGCAGACAGTCCGGCCCACCTACTTTTGTTTACTCTCAGCCGGACTCTGAGAGTTCTGTCTTCCCATATATCGTACGTCTCTCACAAGTTTTATCATTATACTATCCTTGAAGTAATTTCTTCGCTGCAGTTCAACCTTTTTGTCCCGACGGAGCCAAAACCTGTGGATGAACTCCAACCGACAGGCAACCATTTTGTGATCCCTGGCGTCGAAATACCCGGAGAACCTTCTACTGAGCCACTTCCGCCCATTCTCGAGGGTTGGGGTGAGACTTTCAATGTCAACGCGCCTCTTGTAAGAAAATCATTCTTGATGGAGTCTATCGTTTGTAAATCCTATCATTGACACGCGGCTTATTTAATAGCATGGACCCGATACTTTAACTCATGTTTCGATGCCCGCTTCATGCAGGATCGTCGAATTCTCTCGCCCTGAGCTTTCTTCGATTCCTGTATTCGAGACTACGCACCTTGATCGCTGTCGACCCCGCCGTGACGGCCTCGATGCTGAGTACTTGCAACCCTGCCGTGCGACCTTTGGCGGCTATTCTAGAGCGCAACAGGGCTAATCGTGAAGGCGACTTGGTTTGTTTTTGAGGGGCTCTCTTGTCAGCCCCGGGTTTGCGGTCTCACTTGGGATGTCGTCCTGCCCGTCTGAGTTTTTCTTTCACTCCTCTTGATTCGGAGTTATTCCCAACCAATCTACACTCAAACTCGATGACTGTATCGCAATACTGTACCTCTTTTTTACTGGATTTTCTCGCTACCCGGATGCAGCAACTTCCTTGGAAGGGTCAGGCCTCATTTCGTCTTGTCTTGATAAAGTTATTGGCAACGCTCTCGATTTGTCAATTTCCCTATCTCGTTCCTTCGTCTACATAATTTTGATTCATTGAATGTATTTGGTCCTCCCGTGGTACGACGGCTCAGCGCTCAGGCACAGCTGAACTGGTTGGGTATGCGTTCGACCAAGAAGCCAAAATGGCTGCAGAGAGAAAAGCAGGAAGGGGCTCAAAAATACTCGGCGCGGTGCATATGATTGTTCACTGGACTGTCGTCGATTAGTCTCACTTGTTTTTCTGTCGTCAAGCCTTCCATCTCGTTTGGGACTACCTACTCTCATTTACCCCTTGACCTTATTTCTCGAATCTCCGTCTCTCTCGTAAATTGAACCTTCCTCGAGTTTGTCTTGGTTCCTCCACATCAAACTTATTCATGGGTTGCATTCAGCCTAACCGAAGAATTTGTTGGATTTAAAATTTCCATGCCACTGGTGCCTAGCCTTTGAATACCAATCACAAACGAGTCCAAAGTGGAAAATCGCAGGTGTATCTAAATTCGAACTTTCCGTGCTCGAGCAGAGGCCTTAAAGCAGTTTGTTTGTAAGTAGTTTCCTCTGTGCAGGGTTTCCTCTCCCCGTCGAGTAGGTGAGGGTGAATGATTGTCGAGGGTCAATGGAATCCAATCAAAATGAAAAGGCCTATTTGCGCCAATGAAGGCTTTGAATTTCGACAACAAATGAAAGCGAATCGGAATTGGAAATAGCCGGAAGGCATCGACGAACGGCACTCGAGAGTATGGCTGAAATACGGTCGAAAGATATATCAGTGTCCTTCGTGTATTCTAGATTGAACCTCAAAAACAACTTCGTGAGGGAGGAGAATCGGGAGCTGGTGATGACTTCATCAAATGATCTCCAATATTCATTGGAAGAGCAAATAGAATCGGTTATGCGATTAGGATCGATTCGTAAAGTCCACCCCAAACTGATATCGTGGATCGAACACCGGCCGGATAGTTTGTTAAATATTTGAAAGCTCTTGGAAATCAGAATACCGTGGTCGTTGCGTTCTGGATAGCGAAGCTCGAGTCTGAACGATCGCAGAGCTGTTAAGAGGCTGATATCGAAATCAAGTGGAAACCGAGGACCGGGGGCTGTATGACAAGTGACGCGTCACTTGTCATACAGCCCCCGGACGGAGTTACAGCTGTTTTGGAAAACCTTGTCAGTTCAGTTTTTTTCGCGTTCGGTCCATCAGCCGTTTACGGTCGACCAAAATGGGAAGCGGTTGCCAGGCGTCTCGATTTGGAGTATGCCCCGCGTAGACAGACGAAGACTATTCCGCTTTCCTATCCTTACTTTCAGACCAAGTTCCCCCGCTTTGTTGAGAAAACAGGTTGTCTACGTGTACTGCAAGTCATGTCTATTCGAAATTTGTCAGAAATGAGAGAAAGAATGAATTATCTTATCTTATCATGTTGGTCTTGGACTTAGCCGACGCGTATCTTCATGAGCTCACTCCAAAATGGGAACCGGTTGCCAGATTTGGTCAACCATATATGGATGATGGACCGAATGCAAAAAAATCAGCACTGACAAGGTTTTCCGAAACAGCTGTAACAATCAACTTTAAATTTGAACCTAATGCTCTGCAAAAGAGGAACTTTTTTTAGGACCTCCAGCAGCCGATCACTTAAGGGATACCAGAATTCCATTGAAAAGTCGATGTGTCGAAGCCTGGGAAGGCTGGAGGGGTTGTAGAAGTTGAGGGCCAAAGGCACAAGAAAATCCCCTGCGTCAGAAAGTATGAGGGATTCAAGGTGGGGAAAGGGGGCTGGGATTCCTATTACTGGGTAACGGAAAGCATGCAGAGAGAGGGACTCGTATCAATCGAAACTCAAGGGTGGTAATGGATGGCGATCTGCATAAACGTTCGACACCAACCCTCGTCGCATTATCCACATCCATCCATACATGAGTGCCAGTGGGAAATCCCAGAGAGAATGAAGTTATGGGCGATCCGGGAATCAATATTTTCAGGATTTTGTGCAAGTCCGAAGGTGAGTTGGGGTCAAGCTTTTTCGGGTAGGCATCGCTGGGGCAGAGGATGATGGAAAGGCATCGTATGTGCGATGCCAATGGAGGAATGTTTTGGCGGGTAGGGTTGATCCTGTTATCCTCCACCAGAACATCTAGAACACCGGTAGGATCTAAGGGCCCTTTAAGGTCCTGATTGTTTCTGCGTTCCTCGATTCTAACTTGCGCAAAAAGGTGCTTACGCGACCTGGTGAGGAAGGAGGATGATGTCAAAGAACAAGTCTTGAGTGCTGCTCGACACTCGGGATCTGAGACGCCCTCGCGGAAGCCAAGCTCGTCGATTATCCAGTCTATCAGTTCTTGAGGTAGGCGCATCCTTTTTACGTTGTTGTGGTGTTGGTTAAGGAGTGATCAGCTGACTAATGAACGATGAACGAACTCCGGTGTTACTATGATTGTCCACCTGTTTGTAAACTTTTTACTCATGGCAACATTCCATGGCGTGGAGCCATCCTCGCATCCTCAAATATTTACAGACTATGTAATAGCGAGCTGGCTACATAACAGTATTTTTTATATATTTATAGGTGAGGGAGAGACGATGCTAGAGCTTTGGCAATCGAGAAGAGTCGGAAATTCCAGGAGATTGTAAAAAACGTAACGCCAAGTCACGTCAAAATTTGCAGGGCTTTCGGCTCAGGTCCATGATGGTTTCCCACTGTTTCGCGTCACTTTTGTCACGTTTGAGGCCGCAAAAATCAATCTTTCCACAATTATGCTTCGAGCGATGGGCGTACAAGCCCAGAATTTTGCAGGGTAGGTTGCAATACTTAGAAGAGGAAACGTACCAATTTTTATGTCAGGGGGTCCAGTCGATCGGACTAGATCTGACTCAACATTCGCATACTTTGGGCCATCAAAAGTAATGGCGACATTGTAAAAATTCCTGCTCTCGTTTAAAATGCTCCTCATCCCAAAAAACTAGACAGCCATATTTCTGTTGTGTTTATCAACGACTCTGCAAAATCTGAAGAGGCTACCTTATCGTGGCAAGGAGGAAATCGATTATTACAAACTCCCACGAGTTTACAAACAGGTGGACAATCATAGTAGATTAAGTAGAAGCGTTCGTTCTACTTATAATTAACATTGAATTTTGAGCTCTAACATGTAAAATTTATATATACAAAGGCGTCACGCAGCTTGAACAATTTTTATAGATGGCATGAGGAGACTGGGTGAATATTCCGGTCCAACGGAAATCACTTGAGTACTTTCCTGTACTTTCATATCTATGTATATCGAAATCTGGGAAGGCCGGAAGGGTCGACGAAGGCCAAAGACACAAGGAGAGACCAAGAAGGGTTGAATCGACTTGAGGGGTAACCGAAGGAGAATCCAGCAGTTGAACCGATCCAATCTTCGTTGGAAAAAATGATACTGTTGGAAAATATATCCTGAATGATGTAACAAACCAACAAAAAGTACAAGTCGTGGAAGACATGCGAGAAAGCCGGGGAGAATCTTTGAGAAATAAAAGTTATAAGCGTCCACGTTCGTTGAATTCGACAAGGGTTTGAAACTCATACTATACAAACGCAAGATGTAAGATGATAATGGCCTCGCTACCTGCCAACTCCATTCAACGGCAAGCTAACCTCGGAATGTCCAGTACTGAAATCGTAACCAGCCAATAACGACTCATAGAATCTTGACATAAGAAGCTGGGAACAAGCCCTTCCGCCCACCAACTTCTCCAGCCCACCTGTTAAGATGAAAGCAGATATGGAAAAGTGTACGTCAGCGTATGTTAGATAGAAGTGAATGGATGATATGGGTTCGGAAAGGGTCATATGGATCATGGATCGAGGCAATGACGAATGTACGGAACGAAGTGGAATAGAAAGGAGAGACAAAGAAAAAATATTCGAGAAATAAAGAGAACCCACCAATCATCCGATGTCCGCTCCGTGACCACCAACCGCTCTCCCTCTTTGATTTTGAGATCGCCCGCTTCCTGTGTACCCAAAACGTGGTAAGGAAATAAATCAAACTCGGTAGGTCCATAACAAACGTACCCCGGAGTTATAATCATACAAGACTTCAGCCCACTCTCCGCCTACTTCCTCCTCCTCCTCTTGTTCCGGTTCGGGGGTCGGTTGACGCCTTGGCGCAGGAGGCGGCGGTTCTGGGGTCGACGTCGACGGCGCGACACCGGACACCACGCGCCTCACTGGGGGCGGCCCGAAATTACTCTGCTTCCCCGTGAACGCGGGCGGGACGGAGATCTGGGGTGGGGGCGTTGGTTTACTTGAATTTCGAAGGGACCCGAAGAAGTTTTTAGCGGAGGAGGTGTCGACTTGATCGCCGAATTTCTGGATGGGCCAAGATGAAGGCAAGGAGGGGTTAATGCTCTTGGATTGCTGGGATAAAGGGAACCAAGCAACGCACTCTTACAGAAGCGAGGTGTGAGCTTGCAGTGGAAGGTTTCTCTGCGATGGGTGGCGGGCCGCTTGAGGGTGATGATGAATTGGTATTCCGAGCAGAGAACGCCATCGATGCTGCGGCGACTCTGCCTGCGACGCCAGCAGCATCGTTATCTGATGCCTGCACGGGAATATCAGTATCAGAAATGAGAGATTCAAAGGCAAGAAACAGATGGATTTGAGATGCTCGTGTTGTCATCGTCATGATACACATCGAACGAGCAGAACGACTCACCGCCGTCCCTGATCCTGATCCCGCACCCACCCCCGTCCCTGTCCGCGACGCCGAGTTCGCGGCGTGCCTCAACCCAGCCGACATCACCTTCGCTGTTGCCTCCGGATTGTTCACCATCGCGCGGTGCATGGCTGACGCAGCGGCGCCTTGCACACCGTGCATCGCATTTTCATTTTGATTGTTGCTTGAAGTGGACGCGGCGAAGATTTCTGGACGGGCGGAGAAGTATCTTCGAAAGGAAAAGAAAAAGGTGAGATGCATGAATACAGATTGTATTTGGAACTTATGGGTTCCAATACGGAAGGCGAGGCCCTGATAATGCGTACTTACTCGTCGAGGAGATTGAAGAAAGCGTCCTTTTCGTGTGGTTGGAGGTTTGAAAATACCATTGTCAGTGCGGTTCAAGCTTCAGATCAGGGCTGTCGTGATCAATCCATCAACCGATCACAAAAAAACATCATGCCAAATTCTCTCCAAAAGTCAACCTCCACAATCTTGCCACAATCAGTTTGCTCGAAGACACCTTAGGCAGCATTCAACGCTTTCTTTTAGTATCAGATTACACAAGAGGTTAACCGCATCCATCTGAGTCGAACTAACAGCAAGAGTCGATTTGCCACGTATCATCACGGGATTGCGCAAAAACATATTGTCGGGAGCCATTTCGCCACAAGTACTTAGCGAGTGAAGCTAGTGAAGCACGAGACCAGGAAAATATACCGTAAGCACAGTTCTTCGAACCCCTGATAATATCCTAACACTAAAGGCAACCCCTGGTGTACGTTCATCGCGCCACTACATAGATCCAGAAACTCTTTCTGACCGCAATCGAATAGAAAAGGTCAGCAAACACGTCACTTTCTTCAAATAATTAAGCCCTGAACTACTTATTAGATTCTTGCTAGGATTCGCTTGTGGTAGCTGACTAGCTCAATCGCTCAGTTTGATCTTCACTACGAAAGTAAGTTGGCGTCAAACGGTCGTTCCATTTCGCTGAGAGATTACCAGGACACAGGAAATGACTCAGGATTAATATATAGCCCTTTCACGACGCGAACGCCCCTTGGCATCCAAGGGCGCCAAATGCAAGTGACGGGCGCTTAACAGGGATTTGTTTCTCTCGCCCACACATCCCTCCAAGTCATGTTAATTCTCTACGTCATACTTCTCGTCATCTCCGGGCGTGGTTTGGAGCGATCACTTCTGTGCATTTCACATGTGAGTCGCGTTTTTCGCGTCGCGTCGACGCGTCTTGAGCCAAAGTTATGCAAACAATTCCCCGCCGAGCGATGTATAAATAAAGGGCAACTTTCTCCCAATTTGTTTCCTTCATCCCATTCTCTTTGCCCTTTCCCCGCCTTATATAAAAACTTTGACAACACATCGAACCCTCATCATCGCCCCTTATCATGCGTCTCCAACCGCAGAAGACATCCTCCCGTACTGGATACGGCACCGCCTTCGTTGGCCTCCGAAACCCCATCCTCCACTTCGCCCTCGCCGCTGGCTTTCTCGCTCTTCAACCCGCCATGAATGGATACGCCGTCGACAACCGCGCCGCCATCGGGAACGGCCCTGTTGCCCTAGCAGGTCGCACCAAGGGCGTTATGCACAAGGTCGTTGTCCCCAGCCCTACTCGCAAGGTAGCCGGCGTGCGTGTATCCACCAAGGTTCACCGTCGTGGACCCTCCTCAACGGCAGCGTCCTCGCGTTCCGCATCCACTGGCCATGCAGCCATCATCTCGGCATCTTTCGTCTCGCTCGTTGTCGGCGCAGCGCTTGCCCTTGGGGGTGGAAATACTCAAGGCGATCCTTCAGCGGGCGAGGATTCTTCTGGAAATGGCGGCGACCATGCGACAGGCGGTGATTCTGGCGATAACGGTTTAGGCGAGTTTAATCTTTTGAGGTCCTCGCCCATATCTGACCTCGCCTTTACTGTAGGTGAAGGATCCCCTCCCCCAGGTGATAACCCCAATGATCCTTCTGAAGCGGACAACGGTGCTGGTAAGCTATAATCGTTTACGTTCTTTGGCCACTATACTCATTTATCATTAGGTGTTTTCTCGAAATCTTCGACGAGCTATAAACGCCACGGCGGGGGCTCTCCTCCTCCTCCCCCTCCCCCTTCTTCAGGGACCGGCGTCGATGACGATAACTCTAGGCCCTCATCGTCTACCTTCGGTCCGGTGACCTTGTTGGTTCTTTTGTCGTACCTTCTCTGCAAGCGCGCATTGGATTACCAGAAGAAGAAGGAATTTGAAGCCTCGCAGACCAGGGAAGGTACCCCATCTTCATCGACCGTCAACCTTTCATCGGATGCCTCTTTGAGCCTGTTCAACGTTACACCTACTCTGATCGTCGACATCCAACGTCCTGTAGATCCTTTCGAGGATTTCTTTGGTAACGAATCGGTTCAGTTCGCGTCCTTCGACATCGCACCCATTCTTGAAATCGCCCTGTCAGCAACCCCGCCCTCGGCTCCTGTCGAATTTTGGGATGCGGATGCTACTCAACGGGCTCCTGTTGCGGTTTATGAGCCCATGCCAACGTCTCCAAATGTACTACTGTCCCACCGGAAGACAACCTGCTCTGCCGAGGACAAGCCCGCTCCCAGCCCCAATTTTATCTTCGAGATCATGGAGGCCCTTTTTACCTTCTTCGCCGTCTTCTTTGGCGGCATGGTGGTTTACCTTTTGGGCTATGTTACTTGCTTCGAATTTACTAGTGATGCTGCGCCAGAAGGCATGGACGAAGTCGAGGTGAGTTCCGCTTCATCACAGCATCAATGCATCATGTAAGTATATATTCTGACACCCTGTCGTCGTGATAGTTCTCTCGCCTCATACCCTTCTATGACCCTCAGGAGGTTCATGTACCCTTCCGCCCTGCCGACCTCGTCTTCGATTTCCCCGACGTGAGTTATTCATCTCCTCTCATTGATAATCTATAGCTCATAAACACCCTTACAGCATTTCCCAAAACCTGATTTTTTCCTTTTCGCACACTCCATCTCTCAGACTTTCTTCGGAACGATCCTCGGCTTCTTCGTGTCTTCAGAGCCTCAACCCGAGTTGGTAATTCTGCCTCCTGACCATTTCGTAGTTCCTCCCCATGAAGTGCCTGTGGCTTTTATCGAGGAGGTCGATGAAGATGAAGTTGATATCGTCGACAACCCTCTCGCGCTTATCGTCTTTAGGCGTCCTGTTGTCGTCGTCGAACCTCCTGTCCTCTTTGAAGAAGCCGCGGATTTCAACGAGGAGGTCGATGACGCGGATATCCTCGACGAGCCCCTCGCTCTTGTCGTCTTCGAGCGCCCCCTTTTCGAGCGTCGCCTTATCGTTGAGGATGAGCCTGTCCACGTCGATGCCCACCTTCCCGTCTTTGAAGAACCTGCAGAGGAGGTCCATGACGCTGACATCGTCGATGAGCCTCTCGCTTTTGCCGTCTTCCAACGTCGCCATTTCGTGGAGGATGACCGTCCCAATGATAATGCCCCTCTTGTAAGTTGAACCTATATCCCTCTGGCTTTTCACAAAATTGAGCTCTCCTGTAGCGTGGCCTCAATCCTCTTGCACCAGCCTTTGTCCCCGCTGCCCATAAAATCGTCAACTCTCCTCAACCGAACCTCTCTTCCATCCCTGTCTTCGAGGCCATCCAACGTGGCCGCCGTCGTCCCGGACGCTTCAAGGCGGTATTCTCTGCTGGCTAAATGGCGACAATCTGTCTTCTGTTTGAGTCTTCCTTGGTACCGACGCCTCTTCTGGATGGGTCTTTATTCGAAGCCAGCGTATCAGCTTTCGGACTTGGGGAGTGTACCATCTAACGAGCGTCAGATTGTCGACGGGCGTTTTGGCGCTCGCTCTCGTTGCGCAGAGAGTCATCCTGGAGATGGCTCTTTGTGCACATCATGGTGTCGTCGTGCGTGGCTGGGACGCTGGCCTCGCCGCGATGCTATGGTGTTCGGTTGTGTGGGTGGAGGTTGGAAATGCGAACGTGGCGTTTCTGACTTTCATTCCATGCTCCGTGACGAGCGTTTTGGAACTCCTCTTCTCCGTAAACACTTTGGCCTCTCGATCGACCATGTACCCGACCCATTCGTTTTCCTCGTCTTACTACGGAAGGGCCGCATCGCAAGGACTCGACTGTTACACTTTTTCGGCCATTCTTCACCGCCTCCACCCTCGATCAACCTCTCTTGGCCTAGTATCCTCTCTCGTCAACTTCAATTTCGTCTGGGACTACTCTCGTTTTGTATCCCTTGGCCTTATTTCTCTCTCGGAACACGTCTTTTCAGTCGTATGAATAACTTTATCTCTCGCTGCACGATTCTCGATTGTCTCTCGGCTTGGCCTCATCGCATGCCCTTATATCCTCACATATTTTGTATATACCTCATAAACATTATCAGATATCTTGCAAATCTCTTCTCTGCATCTTCCAGCTCCGTTACGTAGTCGATGCATGTAGTATCAAAATTTGTATGTTTCCATCGACTTACGATATCTGTAATCTAATAAATCCATTTTTTCTAGTCTATGTGCTTCCTAAATCCTGAGAAGTACGTTGTGCGAGCTCAAGGGTTCGCTTCACATCAACCTTTTGGACTGCGTGCAGAAGCAACGATGAACCTACTTCAAGTCAACTTGAAGTTGACAAGTCAACTTCAAGTCAACTTCAAGTTGTACTCAGAACCGCCTTGGCCGACTTAACAAATAAAATCAGCGACACTTAGATATGTATCAGGGGTAAGCTTTCCGTCATTCAAAACTTAGAACATGCAATATCACTGATGTTTATATAGGAAATTGTCGAGCTTATTCTCGCTGAATTCACTTGCGAACTGACGCAAACGTTTCTGCGATTCAGGGCTTGTGCCCTTGTTTCAAGATCATTTTCCTTCACATCCCCTTTGACATTAATTCTGGAAACTTTACGAAAAGGGGGTTCCCCGCCGATAGGTTCCTCGTTCACCGTTCCTGCGTCATCTTCAAGTTTCATCTCAATGTCAAGAACAACACGATGCGTGACGCCGGCCGCGGTCGCACCGTCATTTGAATTGGGTGTGGGTAGGTGTGGGTGTTTTCAGGTAAGTTGCGTTGATCACGGCTGCAGACATGGGAACTTTCGCCCACAACCGCAAGATTCTACATCTGTCGTTCAACCCAAACACGGCGCCTTGGTTCAGCATGATGCCGGCCGCGGTCGCCATTTGAATTGGGTGTGGGTGTTTCAGGTAAGTTGCGTTGATCACGGCGAGCTGCATACACAATGACATGGGAACTTTGGCCCACAAGCGCAGGATTCTAGTGCGTACAGGGTTTTCGGGAATCGGCGCCGGTGTTTCCAATTCATATCTCTCGTTCAACCCAAACGCCGCGCCGTGGTTCATCTCAGCGGGCACAAGGTACGTGATCAGCCCTCAATACTCCCTCGTCACACCTTGGGTGCCATCGCCCTCAATTTGACATATATAAGCAAAACCAAATGCCCATTCACGAACTTCCTGCTTTGGTTTCGCTTTGCAGCATGTCGCCGCATTCCAGTCATCGTGAAGGGAACACCGACATTCCTCTCGATGTCATCGAACTGATTATGGAAGAATTAGCAAAGGACGACGATATGGAGGCACTGAAGAGTTCCTCCCTTGCTTGCAGCTTCTTTCGCTCTATTTGCCAACAGCACATATTCGCCTCCATCAAGTTTGATTTCAGTAAACCACCTTTCGAGAACCCCCTGGCCTCCCGATTTAGGCGACTTGCCGATCGAAAACCATCCATCGCGCGCTATGTCAGGATCCTCCAATACATCGAGGTTGTTGACAGCAAAAGAGAAGCTGCTGTCCTGCGACGGTTTAGCCATGTTAAATTCTTCACATTAGCCTTCGACGTCGAGGATCCAAGTCCTCTCAATCCGGATCCGCCGCCGCAAGATTGGAATAGGACCACAATGTCCCTTCAAACATCCCTCTGCTCTTTCATTCAAGCGAACAATCTCATCCGACTTTATCTATGCAATATCGAGAATTTTCCCAAGTCCCTGCTGCTACACATCCCCACCCTGTCATTACTCAGCATTTACCGGGTAACTCTCGCAGATTCGCCTCCTCCGTTCACATTCATCGGTAAACAAGTGACTCCAAGACTCTCCATCCTTAATGCACAGCTTGGGGAGGACCTTCCCACAGTTCGAGACCTCCTTGGCTCGGGATCCGCGGAATCTAGCTCGATGGTCAATTTAAGCCACCTTAAACAATTCATAGCTCGTACCCGTGACCAGCCGGCCGCAATGGAAATCATCGGTCAAATATTGAAGGCTACAGAAAGCATCGAGAAACTGATGTTATCAGGCATGCGGGTTTCATTTGCCGTTCCGATGATTTTATTGACCTCCTTCTTTTTCTTAGGTAACTACCCAGAACTAAACTGTGTTGGAAAGATCGCCAGTGCTCTTTCTCCCAGCTCCTTGCAGACATTGAAGATGATCGGGCTCAGTCCACTGCTGGAATCATCTGATGCGGATCCTTACCTCAATTTGACCAAAGAGTTGGAGGAAATCTCTGGAAGAAACGTTTTGGAAGAAATAGTCTTCGACATTGCTATACCTGCTGATCGGGATTACACCCCTGACCCCGGGCAGTGGGCACAGCTCGACGTTGCGTTATCCATGGCCGATGGATTTCCCTTGCTCCGGCATGTCAAAGTTACGATAACTCTCTACTGCTACTGTCATCTTGGGCATCAGGAAATTGTGAAGAAAATGTGGGATATTGGGCGGAATGGATTTCCGGGATTAGTCGCAGCTGGGCAGGTAGATTTCATATTTAATGCACAAGTCGAACTCCTTTAACCATAGGTGGACTTGTTGGACCTGTATTCGTGTTTCCGCATAAAGCGTCTTGTTACCTTCGGTAGTATATGGTTGCGTTATGGTCTCTGCATCTTCCAGCTCGAGCACGCAGTCGATTCATGTAGTAAGTACCTAGATTTGTATGTTTCCATCGACTTGCATTGTCTAATGGATGTGTCCTCCGCCAAAGGTGTCGCCTCAGATAAATTTGGAACCTGTACATTTGTCGCTGCCATTGTGGGGGTAGCTCGTGTTATCACAGTTTTACCAAAGAAATCTGGGGATGGGAGGATAAAGTCGGTAGCAGGGCTGCAAAATCAATTTCCTTGGAGTCAAGCAAAATATTGGAACTGGAAAAGTCAACATCATCATATATTGTCAGTTTACCCTTCACCATGACTTCCACCGAACGTAGGTCCACAAAATATCTTGGGCTGGCCAAAACCCTGTCTATGGGTAACCACTTGTACGGTTCGAGGATAGAACTCATTGCGACTTCCCGATATCGGGAGACTGAGGAGGCAGCGAAGGAAATTTCCAAGATGACAGAGCAGACATGAAGGGGGGAGGCTGAGGAGGCTAAAATCGTTGCCAGAAAGGTAAGCTCGTTGCTCAACTCGGAGCTGGTACGGCATTTGTCAACCGACATGATTTTAAGCCGCCGTAGGGATTTAAGTTGGTCGAAACGTAAGGGACTAGCGTCAAAAGGGGGCCATTCTGATGTGTTGTCAGGATGTCCATGCCCTGTCCGAAGGTGCAAAGAAAGCTCACGCGAGTAAATATAACCTAAACAGAGTTCTAGCGACTCCAGTGTTTTCGCGACTCCAAGAATAAAATTCCACCGCTGGTTCCTTTCTTCGCCGTTTCCTTGTGGAAAAGTGACCGCGAGGTTCTTCAAGTTTTTGAAGGACTGTGATAGTGGAGAAGGCAGCCGGGGACAAATCGAATGTGAGACCTTCCAAAATTCTTCCGATGTCATCCTCACCAATTCCAAGGTCTCTAGCCCTGCCGCAATGGAGACAACTGTGGGTGGTGGGATGTCGAACCAGTAATCCGAAATCGTCGAACGCCTCAGCGCTAGTCGCGTAAGGCTACGATCCTGGCCATTTCCTATAATGAACCTAGATGGGATGTTGGGGATTCCATGGAAACACAAGGTTTTGATGTTTGGGTTTGAGCACAGCTCGAGCAACAAAATGGTCATTCGGTGATTGCGGAAATGACAAGGTGAATTCCCCTCAAGAATCAGCTCTTCTATGGATGCATCCTTCAACAAGGCGAGGACAGCTTTTATAGGGCTGGTATCAATTCCTACGAGCTTTAGGAGGCGTCTCGAAGAGCGCTGCTGTTGAGAGTAGGTCTGAGCGTGAAGGCGAAGGAAGATTTTCACAGATCGTATATGCGAGAGGAGCTCTGAATTTTTCTTGTACTTGAGTATGCTGAGAAACCTTCTGGCTCTCGTTTGGTATCCGGATGTCCTATTCTCCAGATAGATGCGTGCAAACAGGTGAGTCCGAGCTCTAGCGTGGAAGGAATGTGAGACAAGCGAGCAAGTCTTCATGAGCTGGGATGCCCGTCCTTCTGCTGAAACTTGGTCGATAATGAGATCGATAATTTCCTGTGGAAGTAGCATGGTCTGTGTGGCCGCAGGTTGAATATGAACCTCAACGAGATGTTGTCGCCAATGTCGGTCTTGAATCTTGATCGAACACGCAGTTGATCACAATCGACCTTATTCGCACGAGGAGATTGATCACGAGCGACGACCCAAAAATCGGCGATCATAAATAAGCGTTAAACGTTAAGCGCTCATTGTTATGAGCTGGACCTTATTCACAGTGGTGGTGCCAAATAAGAATCAAAGTGACCCCTAAGACGAGTAATTCCACAAACGCGTAAAAAGAAAAGGAAAGAAAAGGGTTTTAACGTGCTTTTGGTCGACCCGCTAGAAGCGGCTCAAGTAAATGAGCCGCCTTACACGAGTATAAGCCCAGGGCCCAACGACAAGGGAGCACGGGGAGAGTAAAGGTGTGTCGCTGTCTGACGAAGCGACCACCATCCCGCCACTCGTGGGTTGGATCGAGACTCTCAAGTGGCGGGTCTCACCACCCCTGGGAACGCACCTCGGCCTATATCCACCAATCTTCCTAAGAAAAAGTAGATGAAATAACGTCAGCTGATGGTGCCGGGGAAAAGGAAAAGGACATGGATACTACACCTCTGCGTTGGCGTCCAGCGATGGCCCTTGTCGAATATTGAAGCTGCTGTGGGGGTGAGAACTACATACGTGAGTGAGGTAGATTAGATACATGGAAGCGACGCGAAAGTTAAAAGGAGAAATCGAGAAATACATGGCAAGCGATGCGACAATTAATGAGAGAAAGAAAAACAGAAGAACTGGGAAGGGAGCCGACCGAAACCTGGACGAAGAAGGTTAGTATGGGACACGAGCGCACGCGAGATCACACAGGGGAAGCTTGAGGCGTTGAGGCGTTGCGGGCAGCGTGCCAGTATAGCTCAGACTTAAACTCTATCAAAATGCCCAGTCAGCTGGCGAGGAAGAGCGGGGAACAACAACGGGGACGTACCAATATTTACTAGTAGCTGGGCGAATCATCTATCCAAATGCCCAAGTCAGTCGCTGGGAAGGGCGTGGAGAAATAACGAGGACGTACCAGTGCGTGGTCGCGGGTATTCCGGGAGAGAGTCCAATGATTCAGCAAAGGAGACGTGGAAACAAAAGCCAGAACGAGAGATCACACAATGGGACGTTGAGACAGAAACAGAGACGAGAGATCACACAATGGAGACTTCACGCGTGATGTGGCTTGAGTCTTGAGGCGTTGCGGGCATCGTGCCAGTATAACTCAGGAGAGACGAGACCGACAACCAGAAGCGCAGGTATCCCTCACATCCTTACCTGATCTAATCAAACGTCCAAGTCAGCTGGCGGAACTCCAAGGGCTCCAAGCAACGAGGGACCTACCAATGTCTCGCTGGGCGATTTGCGGGTCTTCCTGGACGCCGACGAAGCAGTCCTATCCAAAAGGACACTGACGGCCCCACAAACCAGGGCCGACCAGTGGTAGTACTACACGATGGTAGACGACCTAAGAGAACCGCAGATAGGCAGGCTACAGATACGAGATGCAGGGACTGTGACGGTCCACTCTTGATGTTCATCGTGGCGTTGACCTGAGGGCTGAAGACAAAGACTGGCTGCAGCGACAGCGATTCCAGAGAGAATGGCCAAGAGCGAGACAGAACAAATGCATGACAGGAGGTTGTAGACACTGAGTGGCGACATCAGACCCACGAGCAGAGGTGACATATATGAAGCTTAGGCCTGGATACAAGATCGGCAAGGGCGAGCCCGTGGTGGTCTAACTGAGGATCAGCTGGAATATGATACCAGATGTGTAGCGGGGACATACATGAAGGCACGAGGAAGGGCGTGGAAGTCAACTTGAAGTTGCGGGCGAATGAAGGGGAAGCATTGGGATGATCATAGGCGGCCTTTTCTAAGCCAAGTCGTTGTGATCGGTTTGATTTTGTGCTGGAGCGTGAATCCCGAGTCAGCCGCCCTATTTCTTGCCTGGATGCTTTGAAACTATCAAAACCTCTAGAGCGGAAAAATATCAGATATCGGAGAGCATTAAATCGGTTGCGTAGGAGCATCATAATCGACAGTTGACTTGAACTTCTCAAAACGCGATGTGGGAGTATCAGGAAGTCCAGGTACTGGGATGGTCGAGGAGTCGAATGGGTACAAGTTTGAGATAAGTATATATCCATGAATCCATGGAGCGAATGGAAAAGTACTCGGAGGCCATAACCTTCCGCTGAAAGTCAAGGACAAGTTCAACGTTGATGCATCATGTGCAGGGTTGAGATGACGTCAGCGGCAAACCGGCCCGTCGAGCAAACGGTGAGAGTCTTCAAGCTTCAAGTTCAAGATCGCAGACGCATCGAGTCAGATATCTCAAATCCCCAACGCACATCTCGGATTCCATCGCATATCGTCTGTTTGGGGTTTGTGAAGAAATATCCGTCTCCAATTTTGCTGATCCTGTGCTGTGTCGTGGCTTTTTTTGGTATCCTGGCCCATGCTTTGGCCCGATTAGTTGAGGGCCAATGCACAGTGGTTGAAGTTGAACAAAATAGGCGAATACACTTTACCTCTCACTTCCACCACCACACATCAACCATCCGCCTTTTCCACCCTACTCAACGCCGTAATATTCTCATTTCTTCAAGACCTCTTCGCCGAGATGAGAGTTTAGCAGAGCTTGAACACTATTTTGATTCATTGCCTCCGTTCCAGGTTAGTCAATGGGTTACGTTCAAATTCAATCTTCCTGTACGCTGACTTCTACCAGGATCTGCGCAGCTCCGATGTGGTTTACAGTCCTTTTGACGACTCGGCAGACCCCTGGCAGGATTTTAGGTACATGGATGCAGCGAGCCCTTATGCATCGGTTAGTCAATGGGTTACATTCAACATCACAATTTCTTTACGCTGACCTCTTCCCCTCACAGAGCCGCTACTCCGATGCGCTGGACAGCCCGTTCGACCCCTGGCAGGATCTGCAGGACTTGGACTCATCGCCGTTCAATGCCGTCCCTTACATCCCCCAGCCGCCAGCCGCACCAGAGATCATTGAATCTTCGGCGACTAATCAGCCCCAATTAGAGAGGTGTGTATCGTTTAGAAATGGGGGTCTAGAGTTGTTTAACCGACCTATTCTGTAGCTCCCAGCCCCCAGCCGCGCCAGATATCATCCAGTATCTGGATACCAATCAGTCCCAACTAGAGAGGTGTGTATCGTTTAGAAATGAAGGCTCGAGAGTAATTTAACTCACCTACCCTGTAGCCACCAGCTCCCAGCCACGCCAGATATCATCCAATATGTGGATACCAATCAGTCCCAACTAGAGAGGTGTGTATCGTTTAGAAATGGATGTTCCAGGGTAGTGTAATTGACCTATCTTGTAGCCCCCAGCCCCCAGCCGTGCCAGAGATCGTCGAGTATCTGACGACTAACCAGTACCAATCAGAGAGGTGTGTATCGTTTAGAAGTGTATGCTTTAGTAGTTTGACTGACCTATCCTGTAGCCCCCAGCCGCCAGTCGCGCAAGATATCATCGATTATCTGGAGACCAATCAGTCCCAACTAGAGAGGTGTGTATTTAGAAATGGAGGCTTGGGAGTAGTTTAACTGACCTACCCCTTAGCTCTCCTGATCCTCAAGGACACACAGTCACAGTGCCTGTGTCGTACGGATCCTCGACCGCCTACGACGCAGGTGGCGCAAGTTCTACTTTCCCTGCCCCCATTTTCCCGTTCATCCAGGAGCCGGCCATCCAGCCGGCGACGGAACCGTTGAAGCGCAAACGCCAATCGGAGGAGACAGATGCCGCTGAAGAACGTCCCGAGAAAAAGAAGAAGGGAAAGAAGTAAGTCGATCTGTGACAGACAAAAGATTTTAAAGGAGCTGACCGTGCGCTAACAGGGCTGCAAAAATTGCTCCGACTGAAGGAGGTTCGGCCGGTCCTTCTGAACGTTCGGTGAGGAGGAGGAAGAAACATCCCAATTACTATTCGAACTATGATTCATTACTCGACAAGTTCGTGCATTTTATATGGAATATCCCATTCGTTGCGATCCTAACTTGTCCATCTACAGAGTCAAAAGTGTTCCTGTCTTTGCACCCTGGCCAGTATCGGACAACTCTTCGGAGTCGCCACAAGAATGATTCAACGTGAAGAAGCTTTCACGATCAAGCAACGATCGAGACCACCCGCGCATCTTTCGAAGCTTTGCCTACACGGGAAATATCCGGAGGACGAGCATGGACAGGGCTGAAATTAGCATGAGCGCTTGAGCGCCGCCTATTCATCAATCACCACCAGGATCATCCTGATCACATCACGGCCCCGATCTCACTGGCATCAACTATCCCTTGCATCATCCATCACGCTATCAACATTAAACAGATCTACAGTTCTACGGAAATTCCTATCATGACTGCGACGTTTGGCCTATACAAGGCCCGTTTACCCCCCACGTTTCGATTCAATTATTGAATATTATTCGTACAATCCCAATGCATATGTAAAATATAGACACATCATCGATAAACATGTTTTCTCCGAGTCAGCCAAAGCCATATTGCATAAAAGCATACATTCTACAGAGTATTTAAGGGTATAACGGTACAGGGTGACTGCAGAATAAAATGGCGAGGTGCATGGCGCGCATCTCGATGCGGTTGGCCATCCCTCGCACAGAAGGGGGCACTCCCAAATGCTGGTCAGGGAGGCAAGTTAAAAACAAACTGTCGCTGGTGCCTATCCTTTGGATATCAATAACAAATAACAGGGGCGAACAAAGCCGAAGCAGATTTCAAATATCTAAATTGCTTTTTCGCGCGCCTGAACAGAGACATCTACACAAATTCCATCCCTGCGTCGGGTCATGGAGGGGTTGGTGCTGGGTTGGTGGTTGTCGAGTAGTTGGCATCTAGAGGGGACGAAAAAGGTCTGCGGGATTTAACTTTCTGCACCAGTGGCGCCTACGCATGGAAGGTTTCCACGGTAAATGAAATCGAGTCCGAAGCAGAGACAGCCGGAAGGCATCGACGAACTCCACTGGTGAGACGGTCGAGGCTTAGGTCGGGGTAAACCCCGCACACTAGATTGAACCTCAGAGATAATTTGGTTAGGGAGGGGAATCGGGAGCTGGTTACGACTTCATCAAACAATATCCAATCTTCATTGGAAGAGAAAATATTATGATCGATCGGGAAAGTCCACCCCAAATTGATATCGTGGAGAGAACACCGGCCGGACATTGCTTCAAAAATTTGGAATGTTTTTGAAACCAGAATATTGTAGTTGCTGCTTTCTGAATAGTCAATGTCAAGCCTGAACGATCGCAGTCTTGGTAATAGGCTGAAATCGAGAGCGACAGGAAACCCAGGATTGGTATCTGTATAAAATGTGAAGGAGTTAATAGTCAATATATTAAAATCAATCGTATACTTACATTGCGTGTCGTAACAATAAACTTTGAACCTGATGCTCTGCAATGAAGGAGCCCTTTCCAGGGCCCCCAACTCCTTCGCGGTTAGGAGTCCATCCCATGCATCCAATGAAACTTCAATATGTCGAAGCCTGGGAAGGCTGGAGGGGTCGAGGAAGACCAAACGCTCAAGAAACTCCTTTGAACCATGCAGCACGAGAGATTCAAGATGGGGAAAGGAACTTGGGGTTCCGAGTATCGGGTAATGGAACGAATCAAGGGAGAGGGTCTTCAGGTTTGGGCAGCCTGTAATGAGGGTCGTAGGGAGTCCTTCGAGCAGTTTAAACTGGAGTGCGGTAATGGATGGCAATCTGCACAAGGATTTGATAAGAACTTTAAGCGGTTCATCGAGGTACTTCCAGTTGCGAGCCTTGCCGTTGTATGGAAACTCCAGAGAGACTGAAACGATTGGCGAGCTCGCAATCATGATTTCAAGGATTGAAGATAGATCCGAGAGTGGGTCTGGCTCAGATTTTGTCTGGTGGCGAATCTTGCTCCGGTAGACCCGCATTGGAGCGAGTATAATGGAAAGGGAGCGTATGTGCGATGCCAATGGGGGAATGTGATTGAGGGTGATCCTGCTATCGTCCACCAGAACTTCTAAAATACGGGTGAGAATGAACGATCTTTTGAGGTCCTGCGCATCGTTACTTTCCTTTAGTCGAACATTGGCAAAAAGGTGTTTACGCGAGGTTGTGAGTAATGAAGATGATGCCAAAGAACAAGCCTTGAGCGCTTCTCGAGACTCCGGGTCTGAAACGCCCTCGAAGGAACCAAGCTCGTCGATTATGCAGTCTATCAATTCGTCGAAAATTAATTCATCTGCCAAATGCGTGGATACTCAACAATCATATCCACCCGAAACCCTATTATGTATCTAGATACCAGGAATGACTCACAGTGGTGAATAATATGGCATGTACAGGAAACCTCGAGGGGAACGGACAAGGGAAAAAAGGGACAAAAAGTGACGAAAGCGGCAAGTCAAAAAAGCCAGGTGTCAATTGTCAAAAAGCTGGTCGTAAAACGGGTGATTCTATTGAGAAACCCCTTATGCGCTATTTTTGGAGAAACCCCAGACTTAGGCTCGGCCTGATGCCGGGTGTTCCGACACAAGTCTTCCGCCTTTGGTACCGCCATCAATGTTCCCATCACCGCCGAACGATCGGGTGTTCCCGAACACTGTGTACCACAACGAATATGCCGCGCAAATGTGTGTATTAAATATGGGGTAGGTTACATGCACTACGAATGGCTATGGAATTTCTGAGGGGTCATTTTAAATATGTGCTCTAGGTGGGGACAGGTGGGGAGGAGGAATGCAGAGGGATGTAATAGAGGTAGATACAGGTTTTCCGGCCTCAACATCGAAATAAATGCCTGCTGACTCGGACATGTGGACACTCCGTATAATTGCCATGTAGAAGTATATAAACTCATCATCTCCTTGTCAGACTTTCGAACCCTGGTCAATGAACTGCACACCTAGCACCTTCATATACTTACACATGAATCAGGCCAAACTAGGTACTCAATCCGCGTAAGTACGAAACACCAGTCCCAGCCAAGCCCCAGCCGCCGACGCTGCGACGAAACCACAAAAAATAATTTCCATATTTAGTATCTCCGGACGTTTCCGAAATGGCCGCCGGTGTACTTCGGGTTTCTGTATAAGGAACGTTTTCAATTTGACATCCGGGGTTTCTCATTAGAATTATCCAACTTGATGCCATTGTCGACGTGCCGAGATAATTGATCATTTGTCATCAATATATTACCTGACCCAGCCCAACCAACCACCACAAGATGAGTTTACCGCAAACCAGTCCAGGGCCGTTGACAGGCGGCCTATCCTTTGTATCTATAACGGATGATTTGAACCGCAGATGGGATGAAACATGAAATAGGCCTTTGAATGTGAGCGTGGTTTTAGCTGTCAAGGTTTTTGCGCTCTTCCTAACAGAAACTTCACCTACCGGGGGTTGCCCGACGAGTCGACGACGCGCGAAGGGATGGTGAGAATTCGCATTCGCAGGGTGGGTTGTAGTATTCGTTCCAGAGTGGGGCGAGTCGAAGCATTCAAACACATAGTACTGTATGAATGGTTATCCATGGTAATTTCTTGAGCTGGCGAGTACCGAGTATCAAATAATATTGACTGTCAATATTGAATGCCACGGGCGCTTGTTTTCCATTTGGGTCTGAAATATGAACGAGCGCAGAGAGGAGGGGTTTCGCGATGCACTCTTCATATCCGCCATCTGGAAATATCCTTCGGGATATTCCCCGAATGGAAGAGACTTGGAGCCAATGTAACCCATCCTCTAGGTGCGATTTTTTGATTTCCTGCCAACAAAGTACCACCAACGCATTCAACGAATATCGTGGATCCAGATTCCACAGGGTATCGTATATCACACTCTGATAGACTGGGCTGCATTGAAGACATCACATCGGAAACTGGGAATGACAGGAAGTACTAAATATTTGGCAGCAGGTCCACGAAATCAATTTCTCCAAAAATGCGAAACGAAATTTGAAAGAAAAAATCTCCTGGAATGCGGCATGACATAAAAATAAAACAGATTGTTCATCATTACAGGCGCCACCCCATTCACGTATCACGATCCAAAAGGATACATCTCGTATACCACAGTCTGTTTACGAGAGGTTAAGTAGTCCAAGTCATCGATGAAACCTTGGAATAGCATAACAGAGTCGGTAATATATCCATAAAGTCAATTTCCCCAGGAAGGTCGGACTCGTCAATTGACTCCTCCTCCTCCTCCGAGTCTGATTCGTAACTGGAAGGCGGGTAACCATTCACCGTAACTTCAACCGTGCAAAGATCGACAAATATCGCACTCGCCAGAATCGTGTCAATAAGCAAGCCATTCGTGCGTTGAAGAAAGGATGGAGAACACGTCTTGCCGAGTCCATGGGTCCCGGATACCGCCAATGCACGTTTCGAGGATGATGGGGCGGATAGGGACAGTACAGGGAGCGAAGGCTAATATCATTGCCATCAAAGTAAGTTCATTCCTGAATAGGTGGGGACTGCGCGTATTCTCGGTCGATATGATTTTGAGACATCGGAGGGATTTCAATAGATCCAAACGTAGGGGCCGAATGTCGAGGGTTTCGGGTTCTGACGTCGGGCCATATATTAGTATGTTTGATATCCCATTCTAAAGTGTAGAGACAAAAAAAAACCCCTTCACCTGCGTCTGGACGTACGTACAGTGCTTAGTTGAAGTTCCAGGGACTGAAGGGTCCCCACAACACGACACAGAGAATGGCATTCTACACCTCTTCCCTTTCTTCCGAGAGCCGTTGTGGGTATATAACCGCGTAATAAACCCTTGACCATCATCATGGCTGCTCCTTCTCTCAATGTAAGTTGAACGGAAGATCGTTGTATGTTTTCGAACCCAAGGTTTTATGTAAGGTTTGGATTCGAGCAGGTCTGGAGCAACGTATTCGTTACAGGAGATTTCGAATGGGGCAATTCAGGTCATGAGTCCGTTCCTCTGATTAATATTATGAGCTCTTCTATATGTATATGTAGGTGCATTCTTTGAACTTAGACGAGCGCTGCACTCGTTCACGGATACACACAAGCGTTCGAGGAACCTCCTCCGAGTAGAACCAACCCGGTAATGCACTTTCGAGCAAGTTCTGTCCTATCCAGCCCCACGAGGATTTTCCACACCTCCGTATACTTACAGTGTGAGATGAGATCCGAATTCTTCTCATATGTACTCAAGCATTCTGAGAAATTTTCCCATCTCTTTCCCGTAACCCTCACTCCCCGAACCCTCAGAACGACCTGCGGAAAAAAAAAGATGCAGACGAGCCCTCGAGTCCATGGAAGTAATTAAATAATGGCAGACGAGCGCCCCCTTTGCATGGGCTTACTTAGAAGTGGGCCGTTGCTACAGCTAGCAACTGCATCTATGACGAGCATCGAAGATTTCTAGTGGAAGCAGCATGGTTTGACTTGGCGCAACTTGTTGCTTGTTGTTGGGTACTACTAAACAAGATGTCCAATCCAAGACACGAAACACGAACCACGAAACCACCTACATACATACATCCTCTACGATCCAAGACTTTCTGGTCGGTGAGGCTCATCTATCTAGTATAAGACCACGTCCATCATTATTCACTCATAATTTCATAAGACGCCAACCCCACTAAAATCTGAAAGGGTTGCTCTATCTAGAGTAAGTAACGCACTGTTTTCGAATAAGCGCCCATATGATCCGTGCTCAGAAATTTTTTGTGCACACCCTTTTTTGAACAGAAATTCCAAAATTACGGGTATACGAGGTACAAACAGGACAGTTGTTCAGGTGGAATGTAGTTCCGAATTGGGATTCCGAATTACATTTTCAGGCTGTAAACAGAGTGGGGCCGCAAATGGTTTCATGGACACGAATTCAAATAAGCGCCCATGGCACCTCAACGTTCAACATGAGTGAATGCATTTGAATAAGTTCAAGTTCCACACACGGCAAGAGCACACGAAAACGGCCCTTGTGCATATACATATTTTTTCTTGGGACATGTTGTCATGTAAGAGCGTAACGTGCGTATATGCATGCTTCAAATAGCGCCGTCCTCCACACGCACGCAAAAAAAGAAAAAAAGAGAAGGACGACATCTTGCATAAGAGTGAACGCAGAAAGGATGAAGAGTGCCTGAAGGGAAAAAAAACAAGGACAAGTGTGTAAAGAAAGAAGAAGACAGCCGTAGCATAGTACTCCCATCCTCCCATCCTGCGTCCTCGTTTAAACCTCCTTGACTTTGACGGTACCGCGGTGCAAACCAGTTCTGCGAGCGGCGATGAGACCGACTTTCTGTCCGGGCACGGCGGAGCGGGCAATAGTCGAAGCTTTTCCGATATGTTGGTGGTTTCCTCCTCCGTGAGGATGGTCCACGGGGTTCATAGCCACACCACGAGTACGGGGCCAGCTACGAAGGGCCGAGATGTCAGATTACGGGAAACAACAAGGAGAGATAATAAAAAAATGAAAGAAAGGACGCACTTGTATCGCTTCGCCTTGAACTTATGGAACGCCCTGCCAGCCTTAAGCAATGGCTTATCAATCCTGCCCCCACCAGCGACAATCCCAATAGTCGCCCTCGCAGCGCCAGACACCGTCTTCTTCGCTCCACTCGGAAGCCTAATCCTCGTCTTGTTATCATCAGGCGAATGCCCAATCACCGTGGCGTAGTTCCCGCTCGTGCGGGCCAAGGCACCCCGGTCGCCAACTTTTTCCTCGATGTTGCACACGATGGTACCTTCGGGGCATTGGGAGACGGGGAGGACGTTGCCGACGGTGAGGGTGGCTTTTTTACCGCAGTAGACGAAGGCGCCGGTGTGGAGACCTTCGGTGGCGATGAAGGTTTCTTTGCGGAGTTTGTAGCGGTAGGGGTCGCGGAAGACGACGCGGGCGAGGGGGGCACCGCTGTAGGATTAGGAATGAATAATCTTTTCGGGATGGTTAGGTGGGGATTGTAATACGCACCGACCGGCGTCGTGGATGATCTCTTTTACGATTCCGCGGATGTAGCCGTTGCGCTCTGCAAAGTCGAGGTTACGCAGGCGTGCGGGGTTCTTGTTGTGGTGGGTGTGTGATTTGAACTAGTGAAAATGAAAGTTGAGAGGCAAGTTTTATGGTGGTGTTAGGAATTGAACGTACGATGGCATGCGAACGCCTTTGTGTCCTGATAACCCGACCCATTGCGTTTTCTGGAAAGCAAAAGAAAAGGATGAGCCTTCGTGTCCGAGCAAACCTATCGCAGATCAAGAAAGAAACGCCATCCGTGGCCACCAACGCCCATCCATCCAAAACAACCCCGATTTCAACCTGGTTTTCGTCCAGACAGTGTCTTATCAATCCATACGAGCGTCTGGCATGACTTCGGGGGAGCGGGAATGGTCGTACTTACATCCTTGAGTGTCTTGAGGAACGGTTGGTACGCTGAGCAACACCACACGGGACAAATGTGGAGGCGGACAAATATGTGCAAATGTTGTGTTACATAAGCGATATTTTGGGAATGACTGTTGCTTTAACTGACGGTTGCTTCTTGACCAAACTATCCATCCCTTGCTCGAGCAGACTGGGAGGGGTTAGAGACGCGGCTGAGTGGTGGGATTTTTCAGTATTATGCTTCGTTGTTGGACAGAAAAGGAGACAAGATGATTGATTACGCCGGCTCGTCGCGATCAACTTCCGGGCTTTTGTACTATGCAGGACCGGGATAATATACATTCTAGCCATGGGTACTTTGATATAGACAGAGACCAGAAAGTAAGTAGATGAACGTAGATGTTAGTAGAATGGGGAGAGGAAAGTTGAGACTCCGCTGGCAGGCGTGTGGAGTCGTGACCTTGCGCTGATTTCTCTGATTCGCCCCCCACATCAACAACGGGAAGAGTTGTGGTCCCTACCTGTGCACCAACACCGAAAAATCCGGCGCTTATTTCCCATAGGGGATCCGTGCCAACAAAATAAAATAAAAAAACAGACGCCCCCCCGGGTGCTATGATTCGTGTCGACCACCACCACCGCACAACAACAACAACAACAACGACCACCACCACGACCTCGAATTTAAAGCAAAGCCCGGCTGATCTTCTTCCCTGGGACGATGCGGATTTCTTGTCGGACGCCATCGTCAAGCCGTTATCGCACCCCGAGGACGACATGACGCCCCTAGTTGTTGACGAAAAGCCGGAGGCATCGACACCCACCGAGCAAGGCGACGTCGAGGGCGACGACAATCCATCGAACGCCAATACCCCACCCGAGGATGACCGGAGCTCGTCACTGTCTCCTGTGCCCCCTACCAACCCCCTGGCAGAAGAAAAAGAGGCTCCGATTGAGATCCCGCAGCGCGAGGAAGAGGAGGAGGACGAGGGCGAAGGAAACGTCGAGCCGCAGGGAGGTGCAGAGGAACAAGAACCCACCACCACGGCTGCTGCTGGTCCTTCGTCGTCACGACAATCAACACCTCTGAGCGAGCTGTCGCCGCCACCGCCTGACCTCGACGAGGACGACGCGGAAGAACAAGCAGCGACAACGGCGGCAGCGGATGCTATGGATATCCCAATGACAGAGGATGTATCTCCGCCACCACCATCGACGACAACGACGACCACATCCGTTCCGCCCACCTCTCCACCGCCTGTCTCCGTCTCTTCTCCATCCATGTCCATTTCAACTCCGTCCGCGGCCGATTTTTCCACCTCAATAGGAATGATGGCTACGAATCCTGCCATGCATGATCCCAAAGTCGTGTCAATATTGGAGCTCAACGTCGAGATGTTCAAGTACGTCTTTCTTATTCTCTCTTTCGAAAAAAAAAATCGATCCATACAACCCCATTCAGGATGTGCATGTTTTTTCAAAGCAAAGGGATCCTACACTCGGATGTTCGGTACCAGCAGTACGTCTCTTTTTCTTTGTTATTACCATAAAATCCCCATCTTTCATTCCAGATATGCTTCTCGCATCCAATCCAACCTCGCCTGGCTAGCCTCTGCCGCAGATTTCGGAAGACAAGGCGTACGTATTTCCTTTCATCACTCCATTTGTTTTCATTCATGCTCCATTCCACCACAGAACCCCACCGTACCACTCCCAACCCTCGATCCTCCGCCCACCGTGGGCGACTCACCCACCATGGAGAGGATACTCCAGATCTACGCCAAACTGCCCACAACATTCTCCAATTTCACAGACGAAATCAACATGCGGAAACAAATGTCGATGCCAATGTCCTTGTCCATGTCGATGAGTGGCGGTGGCAGCGCTGGTGGTGGTGGTACAGGGATGACGAGAAGCTCGAACACCACTATGAGCAATTCCACGAGTCCTACTCTCGGAAAAGCCGGATCGACAAGTGCCCCAGGGACACCTACGCTCCGCGCCCTCAGCACCACCGCGCATACACCCCCCAACACCACGAACACGAACCTCCCACACCCACCCACCCTAAAACGCGAACGCACAGAAGACAACTCGGTATCCGACGGTCTGGCGCAGCAGAGCAAACGGCGTGATACAGGGGAAAATAAGGGGTCTTCTTCGTCTTCTTCCGTCACCGCCAGCAACTCGAACCCGCCGTCGTCAGCCGGTGGTGGTGCAGGCTCGTTACCGACGACGCCCAACCCTTCGTCAGCGACGAGCAGTAGCATGACTTTGGGGACGAACGATGGGATGATGTCGATGTCGATGCCGCCTCCGTCTTCGATACCTCCTGGCGCGCAGCAGGTAAATGGGCCTGCTCAGTTTTCTGTGCCTATGAGCGGTGGTGGAGGAGCCGGGGTGGTGAATGGAGCTGGTGCTGGTGGGCAAGGACCCGGAGGGCAGCAGATATCAATATCCCAACAACCACAACCCTCCAACGCCGCTCAGCAACCTCCGCATCGTCCACCATCGACATCGACGTCGACTGGTGGAGGATCGCCTCGGAATAGGAGCGTTAGCATCTCTCATCAATCACAGCAGCACCCGACGCATCAGCAGCAGCAGCAGCAGCAACAACATCATACTCGCGCCAGTCCGCGTCTTCAGTCGCATCAGAACCAGAACCAGAGCTCGAGTTCGAATTTGAATTCTCATTCGCAGCAATCGCAACCTCAATCATCCCATTCGCAAACATTATTACCCCAACCCCAACCCCAAGCACCATCTCAACCCCAAGCATCATCCCAACTCCAACCCCAGTCACAACCCCAACCCCAATCACAATCCCTCGCCCAACCTCAATCGCAGCCCCAGCAACAACAACAACAGCAAGACCCACTCAACCTAATAGGTATTAACCCAAACGAAGCCCAGGCCGCTGCTATCGCGCGTGAAAGAGCGAGGAGTAACCAGATACAGATGGCGCAGATGCGGCATCAGCAGCAGCAGCAACAACAACAGCAACAGCAGCAGCAGCAGCAGGGTGTCGGTGGTATGGGCGTGGGTATGGGTGGCATGGGTATGGGAAGTATAAGCGGTATGGGTGGTATGGGAGGCGTCGGTATTTCACAGGCCGGTGGTGGTGGGTTGGTCGGGTTGAATATGCAGACTGGTCAAGGTCAAGGACAACAGGGACAAGCGATGATGGCTTCAGGCGGGGGCATCGGCGGTGCTGGTGGCGGTGGGATGAGTGGACCCGGTCAAAGTCCAGGAGGTCAGCAAGGGCTCATGCGGTCCAACACCGGCAACAGCAGTAGCAGCGGCGGTGGTGGGAGTGGTAGCGGTGGTGATTTCTCCTCCGCTATGAACCCGCAGCTTCAAGCACAAGCGCAAGCGCAAGCGTCAGGAGGTGTGGGCCGCCCGAACCAGGCGCAGATGCAGCAGCTCCAAGCCATGCAGCTCCAACAACAACAGCAGCAGCTTCAGCAACAACAGCAGCTCCAACAACAACAACAACAACACCAGCATCAGCAGCAACAGCAACAACAACATCAGCAGCAACAGCAGCAGCCGATGAGGGGTATGGGGATGAACATGGGCATGGGGATGGGCGGCATGGGTATGGGTGGCATGGGTATGGATCTCAGCGGGGGGATGGGGGGTTCGGGGTCTGTGGGTGGTGGTGGTGGCGGTGGGTCGGGACAGATGAACCCTATGGGCTCTATCAACCTCAGCGGGGGTGGGGGCGTCGGTGTTGGCGTTGGCGGTGGTGGTAACATGGGCACTCTCAACCGACCAGGACGACTCGGTCAAGCAGGACCAGGATCAGGACCAGGAGGAGGAGGAGGAGGACCGACCCCCACCCAGCAGCAGCAGCAACAGCTAGCGATGCAACAAGCCTTCCAGATCCTACAGACGCCCAACCACCCTGTTATGCGGTATATCGCGCAGAATGTACCGAATTTCGAGAGTATGACTTTGCAGATGCAGTTGCAGAGGGTTATGATGGCCAAGGTGGGTTTTTTTCTTTTCATTGCGTTTGGGTTTGGCTCGTTTCTCTTCTCGCTTCTTTTTTTTTCTCGCTTCTTTTTTTCCCTTTGTCTCGTGTTTTCTGTTCCCTTTCGCTTTTTTGTTCTTTTTTTTCTTCGTCCTATGACTATCCAACCTTATTCAATTTATTTTATTTTAGAACTTTTTCCAAGCACGACAGGAACAGCATCAACAACAACAACTCCAGCTCCAACAGCAGCAGCAGCAAATGATGGGAGGAGGAGGAGCAGGAGGCCAGAATCGTGGAATAACGGCCCCGTTGCCTAACATGCAGCAGCAGCAGCAGCAACAACAACAACAACATCAGCTCCTCCAACAGCAGCAACACATGGGCGGTGCAGGTGGTACTGGTGCTGGTAGCGGCGGGGGCGGGGGTGGTGGAGGAGGCTTCCCTGGGTCGAACCCTATTTCTCCGGTACATCAACATCAACAGCAGCAGCACCCGCAACAGCAGCACCCTCAACAGCAGCAGCAGCAGCAACAACACTCACCACAAGGCGGGATGGGGATGAATATGGGTATGGGTATGGGAGGTGTTGGGAGTATGGATCCGAGGATGTTGGCTGGGAATATGGGGATGGGTGCTGGTGGCGGTGGAGGAGGTGGGATGGGTGGTATTGGGGGTGGTAACCTCGCCAACCTGACACCGCAACAACAACGGCAGATGATGATGATGCAGCAACAGCAACAACAGCAACGCGCTGCTGCTGCTGCTGCCGCTGGGATGGGATCGGGGGTCGGGGGCGGTAATAACCCGATGGGGGGTATGGGACCTGGGAACGTCTCGATGATGCTGAGCCACCAACAGCAGCAAATGATGATGCAGGAGCGGATGCGGCAGCAAGTGCAGCAAGCTCAACAGGCCCAACAGCACCAGCAACACCAACAACAGGGCGGCGGCATCAGCGGCGGAGGTGGTGGTGGTGGTAGTGGTGGGGTTAACCCCAACGCAACCTCGCCCACGCACATGGGAATGGGATCCCCCATGATCCCAGACGCGTTCGGCGTCGCTGGACCCTCTCGACCTACTAGTTCCTCGCTCCCCGGAATCGGTATCGCCCGTTCCACACGCTCGCCTTCAGATTCTGGTAGCGTCAGCGGTGGTGGGTCCGGTGGCGGCGGCAGCAGCAGTCAAGCAAACGCTTCCAACAACCCTAACGCCGGAGGTGGTGGTGGTGGGATGGCAGGTGGTATGGGGATGGGCATCAACCCGGCCTCGCGTAGTCGGATGAGTAGTGGCGGTGGTGGGATAAACCACGAGGAGTATCAGCGGATGATGATGCAGCAGCAGCATGGGCAGGCTGTGCGTGCGATGGCGTCGCAGAGTCCTGGAGGGTTTTCGGGTGGGGGGCAGATGATGGGTGGGGGCCAGCAGGGGCAGCAGCATCAGCAGCAGCAGCTACAACAACAGCAACAGCACCAGCAGCATCAGCAGCGTCAACACGGGATGTCGATGAGTCCGCCGCCCATTGTCGGTGGTGGTCCTGGGCCGTCGCCTTCGCCTACGCTCGGCGTCAGTGGTGGTGGAGGACAGAATTGGGGTAGCGCCTCCGCACAGGCGCAGAGCAGTAGTGGAAGCGCCGGCGGTGGTGGTGGGGGATCGTACCCATTCGCGCCCTCGCCAAGCTCAGTTAGCGATCGGGATCATCACCATACACGGCATATGTCTGGAACGCCTGTCCCACAACAGCAACAACAGCATCCCATTCATCGTTCCCCCCATCCCACCACCACCACCACCACCCATGCCCCCGCCCATCCCATTCATCCCCCCCATCATCCCCCCATCCCACCCATCGACATCCCGCTCATATCCATCCCGTGAACGCGATGCATACGCCTCCGCCGGAACAAATCATTCCGAGCGAGTATGATTTGTTTAATTGGAATCCTGTATGAAAGTGTCTTTTTTTTTGTTTTTTTTTTGTTTTGGTTTTTATTAAAACGAGCGCTGTGGGGGCGCTCTACTTGGTTTCTTCGCGTTTTTTCTATTCTTTACTTCCTTATTTCTTTTCTTTCCCCCCTGCTTTCTTCTTTACTTCTTTTCTCTCAGATATTTTTTTTTTTCATTATTCTGTTTGAAAAACTTACAACAAGTGTAACTTACATACGATAATTCGCTCCGGTGGGGTTGCGTATATATATGTGTATCCAATTTTTTTTTTGGCAAAAAAGGTTACATATTTACTTATATACTTAAATACTACTTAGGGTACAGGCATGCGTTACTTACTTATTGCTCTCTCTTGTTGTCTCTTTCGCTCTACTCTCTCTACTCTCTCTTGTCGTCTCTCGTGTCCTGTCCTGTCCTATGCATGTTTGATGGATTCGCTTTTCTTACATCGAAGGTTTTTCGTCCGTGATGATGCCGGCGCGCGCCAGCCGTGATCGATCGATCGTCATGGGCGCTTATTGGAATACAGTGCCCATTAGAAACGCTAGATAGATCTAGGCAATCTTGGATCCTACTTACAGGCCTGTATGCGATTGTCCGTTCGTATTTTTTGTACCCATCTTTCCAATGCTCGTTCAGCGCGAATAACCAAGTTTGCACCACCACGGGCAATTTGTTGAATAACTTCTACCACTGACTTTCTGGAAGGTGTATATATATAAGCAGACTTGAGAGAACAGGTGTCGAATGATACTCTGGGTATGGTGGAACATTTGGGTTTCTGGAATTTCATTCAAGTACTGAATGAACCGTTGAACATCCAGGTGAAGGCGTGTTTCCTCTGCATTTCTTAAGAAATGTGGAGAGATATGCGGACATGCTGACTGACGTTCAAGATCCCCGGGCCCTCAGAACCTTTGACTCGTATCTTGGATAATTTGATTTCGTGGACCGTGTACCCGACTATTCCCTGTTATGCCTCGCTCCAAGGAATATTCTCCTTACAGTGTAAACGAGTCCGAACTCGGACTTCCGGGCGCTTATTTGTAATGGGAATCTCTATAAGTAAATCTTGTAGTCGTTAATTTTGCTTTAGAACCTGCGTTCATTCTGAATTAAATCTGCATTAAACAATGAGCGAGCATAAGCAGAGAAATGGAACGAGTGAATGAGTGTGGCAATTTGTGGCAGCCTGAACATGATCACAACGTGAACCCTGCAAGCATTCGCCCTTCACAATTAAGGTCAATAGTACCGGGAATGTGTTCAGATTGGTGAGCAAATATTCGTGTACGTAAATCTCAAAGTTACTACGGTCAAAGGATAGCACCGGAAGATGTCGGTCTAAAATGGTGATTTCATCGATCATTTGTCATCTTCATTTTGGGACACACACAATCCAAACTCGTCTGACCTCTTTAACCAACCACCACAGTCCACGACAAGATGAGTTTACCTCAAGAACTGATAGACTGTATAATCGACGAGCTTGGTTCGTCCGAAGGAGGCTCAGACCCGGAGTGTCGAGAAGCGCTCAAGGCCTGTTCTTTGACCTCATCCTCGTTCCTCGCCACTTCGCGTAAGCACCTTTTTGCGAAAGTTCGACTCGAGGAAAGCAAGAACAAGCAGGACCTCCAAAGATCATTAGATCTTGCTCGTCTTCTAGAGGTTCTGGTGGAGGATAACAGGATCAGCAGCACCGGCGATAGCATCCCTCCATTGGCATCGTACATACGCTCCCTTTCCATTCTGCTCTCCCCAATTCGGGCCTGCGAGAACAAACGGCAGCGCAAGAGAAAACTGGACCCGAATCCATCTTCCGACATACCTGCAATCCTCGAAATCCTGATTGCGAGCTCCCCCATCTCTTCATTTTCACTTGAGTTTATAGGTGGCACCGTGCGCGACTGGCAGTATGTGGATGAGTCGCTGAAGGCTGGTGTCGAATCCTTATGCAGATTGCCATCCACTACCACTGTCCATTGTATACTGCTCGAAGGATTCCCCACGACCCTTATCGCCAGCTGTCCAAATCTGAAGGCCCTCTCTCTTAATGCCATACGTCTTCCAGCAACAAGCAGTCCTGGTTATTTTCCCCATCTTGGATCCCTCGTGCTCCACAGTCACAGACCAATTGAGCTTCTTGAACCTTTGGCCTGCTTCGGCCCTTCCAGCCTTCCCAGCCTTCGACATATTGAATTTCCAGTCGGTGCATGGGCTGGAATGATATTCCCAAGAGCTCAGGAGCTGGAGATCTTGAAATGGTCTCCTTCATTGCAAAGCATCAAAGCCAAAGTTTCCTGTGATGACATAGAGAGTAAGCACACTACTGCTGTTTTTTTTTTTTCAGAATATGCTGATCGAATATTAACCCCATCGCCTTTGTTTGGCAAAAGATATCAATTCTGGCTTTCCAATCGATGTCGATCTCAGCCTATTACCGGCACTGCGATCGTTATGGCTTGAGCTTAACTATTCCAAATCCAACAACCACAATATTCTGGTTTCAAAGAGCTTCCAGATGTTTAATAAAATGTCCGGACGATGTTCGTTCCATGATATCACTATGGGATGGACGTTCCCGATCGAAATTTACAACATAACCGACTCTATATTCTCCTCCAATGATGATTGGAGAGCATTTGATGAAGTGGTCACAAGCTCCCGATTACCCTCCCTCGCGAAGGTGTCTCTGAGGTTCAATTTAAAATACGAGGACGGTGACCCTGACCCATCAGGTATATCCTTTGCCTATGATTCAGACGTGCTCTCCAGTGGAGTTCGTCGATGCCTTCCGGCTATCTCCAATTCGGACTCGCTTTCATTTATTGTCAAAATCCGCATCGCTGGCGCGGAGAATTAGATCCAATTGGCTCTTTTCATTTCGACTGGACGCCATTTTACCCCTCGACAATTAGCCACCCTCAGGCCTTAGACTCCGGTGACCTGACGTAGAGATGAAACCTACATCTGCATGTGTAGAGGAGACCATTCACGAGTGGGTTTAGGGCCCCTATGAATTTTACGTCGGAACTCGTTTGCATATGTTATCGAGATAGGCGCCAGTGTCGCTGAAATTAATATATCAATAATACTTTTTCCTCTGAGTGCAGTCCACCAAGGGGTATGTGTTTAAACCGTGGGATTTTCATGGCATTTTAGTCTTTCAAACATTCAGACAATTGGGTGCCCAATTTGCGAATTTGGGCGCTTATTGAATAAATCGATGTTTGCAGCTCTAGATAGCTTCCTCCGCATCTTTTTCAGCACCATAGCTGAGTTCAACCGATGTAGTTTCTACTGGAGATCTCGAAGCTTTAGACCCAGTTTTCGAAGAACAGCCGACCTCGACGTTGATAAGTAGAAATGGAGAAGGTGTGGAGTGTGTTATTCTGGGGACGCTGGACCACTCAAGTATGTTTGTAGCTGGAACTGTGCCTAAGTATACCATGTTCAGGCTCAGGTCAAGCGTCTCTGAATTTGTTTTCTGGAAGAGTATGAACACGCTCCCGGACTCAAGCCTCCGAGTTTGCAATTAGAATTAAGCAGTGTCTTTGAAATCCCTATGGCAGCTTAAAATCGTATCCGCCCGGGAAAGCCAAAACCACTTTATCACGTCAAACTTGTTTATTCCGATGCCAAATGGTCGCCTACAATGTGTGTGCATGTACTGGTACGGGACCCAGCGACAGGAAATTCATTACTCAGGATCAGAAACGAACCGTCCGTCTCTCGATAAATCCTCTCTTCCAGTCAGTGCCTTCTAGACGGCTGTCGACGCGTCCCATTGGGGACTCTACGGTTGGACGGAGGGGCTCTGGTGGGTGTGCGCGCCCCATTGGGGAGTCTACGGTTGGATGGAGGCGCTCTGGCGGGTGCACGCGTCCCATTGGGGACTCTGCGGTTGGATGGCGGCGCTCTGGCGGGTGCACGCATCCCATTGGGGACTCTGCGGTTGGATGGCGGCGCTCTGGCGCGTTCACGCGGACCATTGGGGCGTGGTGGTCGGACCAGCGGGCCGTTGAAGCGTGGAGAATCGTGATCGGGGGAAGGTTGAATCGGCAGACTGGGAGCCACTGCTGGACGCGGTCTGGCAGGTTCGCGCGGCCCATTGGGGCGTGGAACCGTCGGGCGGTTGGGTGGATGCGGCTGAGAGATACCAGGTGAAGGCGCCGGGGAGGGTAGAGGCGGGAGTGGTCGATGAGGGGCCGGAGGCGGAGATGAAGGTGACTGAGCAATGGGTGGATTTGGCTGAGCAATGGGTGGATTTGGCTGAGATATGGGTAAATTTGGCTGAGAGATGGGTGCAGGCGGCAGTTCTGAATAGGGGGGTGGTGGGCTTTCTGGGCTTTCTGGGCTTTCTGGCCCTGCACGACGCTCGTGAACCTGTTGTCAATTTGTGTTATGCCCGCTGCAGACTGGCGATACTGAGCGACCCACTGAATAAAGATTCTTGTCAGATTCGCCAACGCTGACGCCCACCATTTGTCCATCTTTGAATGGTTTCTTCCCAGTTGGTACAGCGAACACAGGCGCCAAGAGCAAAGCAAGAAGGTATATAGGACGCATAACTCGGATCTGCGCAAGCAAAGTTAGCATTATGGCGATCATCACTCCATTTTCTGAGGACGTACTGCCAAGGGTAGGACCAGCTGAGTGATAATAGGCAGACAACGTGAAGAGACCAGCTCTTTCTATGGAGGTTTGGGTATTTCCAAATCCTTTATAACTTACACCATGACATATGCATGACATGTGAACCGGCGCCCACAGCGCTGGATTCTAGTGCATAAAAGTATCTGTGCGGTCGGATCCAACAAGGATCCGACCACCACACTGCCCTTACAGGTGCCAACCATCAGAATTCGATAATAACAAGGCAAAGCCCTGATGGAAGCATAGTACCAGCGACGGGGCTTGAGAAAACAAATACAGAATTCCTCTGCCAGTGTGTTGGAACCTTATGTAAAGCCATGACGTTCAAATCCTTGCTGTGTAACACAACCACTAAATATATTGAGTTAAAATCAACTCAATTTTTTCATCCGTGTCAGATCATCGATTTCGCCCTCAAGCATCAGTCATTGATCATGATGCTCGAGCGCTTGGGCAAGATATATGTTTAGCGGTCAGTAACTTAGTCGTCAACTAGTTTGTTGAACTGTGAAAATACTTAGGCATTAAATAAGTACCTTGAAGTTGGATACCGAAAGGGACAAGGGAAGGTGAGGTACACAAGTGGTATAGTAGGTGTGTAAGTATGTGTACTGCCGAGTCCAGCCATTTGATGGGGTGCAGCATTTCCTGATATGGACATTATTAGTTTACATCCAGTATCCTCGGACCCTCAATGTCCCCATTCCCAACCGACTCCCTGATGCCAGCGTTGAGTTTCTGCCGGGAACCTTACTTCGGTGGCCGGTGAAATATAGTAGACCTATCCCCGTCTCCTAAGATTATTCTCTTGCCGAAGAAATGAAGCTGTGCGGGAGTCGCGATCGCGATGTCGAACATCATGATGGTATTTGGGTGATTCTAAATAATTGACCTTGAACCTTCCGCATCCATTGTTTCCATCACAGAACAGTAGATCGGTCCTGTCCTTGCCCACATATTTGTACTGATGAATTGTGCCTCGTCCGGAAAGAGGTGCATGCGCCGGTCTCCATGATATGCCCGCTGGAATTTAAGGCTGGTCAGGGAAAAGCACCCTTGGGGTAGGGAGAGCCTGATTTAGCAAACACAGGTTAGAGATGGTGCAGGGAAGAGGGAACGAAAGACTTTCAACACACATGGGAGGTAATGTGAGCAAGGTAAGGACAGCGGCCGAGGTAGCCCCCATAGTAGTACGTGGATGTGTAGTTCGTAATCGAAGTACAAAGGGCAAGGAGGATTAGCCCGAAAACCAGACCGCAATTATCTATTGATTGTTACTTGACTCTACGCAGAAACTGCAGTGAATACATACAGTCCAACGGCCACCCATGTTAGAGGAGTTCGATTTGTGCATTAAATATGAAATCCACCTGCCCAGCTGCCACCAATCTCGGAAATCCATTCCGCCCAATATCCCACATTTTCCTCAGAATTTCCTGATGCCCGAGATGGCAGTAGCAGTAGAGACTTATCGTGATCTTGACATGGCGGAGCAAGGGAAATCCATCGGCCATGGATAAGGCAACGTCGAGCTGTGCCCATTGCCCAGGGTCAGGGGTGTAATCCCGATCAGCAGGTATAGCAATGTCGAAAACTATTTCTTCCAAAACGTTTCTTCCAGAGATTTCCTCCAACTCTTTGGTCAAATTGAGGTAAGGATCCGCATCAGATGATTCCAGCAGTGGACTGAGCCCGATCATCTTCAATGTCTGCAAGGAGCTGGGAGAAAGAGCACTGGCGATCTTTCCAACACAGTTTAGTTCTGGGTAGTTACCTAAGAAAAAGAAGGAGGTCAATAAATCATCGGAACGGCAAATGAAACCCGCATGCCTGATAACATCAGTTTCTCGATGCTTTCTGTAGCCTTCAATACTTGACCGATGATTTCCATTGCGGCCGGCTGGTCACGGGTACGAGCTATGAATTGTTTAAGGTGGCTTAAATTGACCATCGAGCTAGATTCCGCGGATCCCGAGCCAAGGAGGTCTCGAATTGTGGGAAGGTCCTCCCCAAGCTGTGCATTAAGGATGGAGAGTCTTGGAGTCACTTGTTTACCGATGAATGTGAACGGAGGAGGCGAATCTGCGAGAGTTACCCGGTAAATGCTGAGTAATGACAGGGTGGGGATGTGTAGCAGCAGGGACTTGGGAAAGTTCTCGATATTGCATAGATAAAGTCGGGTGATGTTGTTCGCTTGAATGAAAGAGCAGAAGGATGTTTGAAGGGACACTGTAGTCCTATTCCAATCTTGCGGCGGCGGATCCGGATTGAGAGGACTTGGATCCTCGACATCGAAGGCTAATGTGAAGAATTTAACATGGCTAAACCGTCGCAGGACAGGAGCTTCTCTTTTGCTGTCAACAACGTCGATGTATTGGAGGATCCTGACATAGCGCGCGATGGATGGTTTTCGATCGGCAAGTCGCCTAAATCGGGAGGCCAGTGGGTACTCGAAAGGCGGTTTACTGAAATCAAACTTGATGGAGGCGAATATGTGCTGTTGGCAAATAGAGCGAAAGAAGCTGCAAGCAAGGGAGGAACTCTTCAGTGCCTCCATATCGTCGTCCTTTGCTAATTCTTCCATAATCAGTTCAATGACATCGAGAGGAATGTCGGTGTTCCCTTCACGATGACTGGAATGCGGCGACATGCTGCAAAGCGAGACCAAAGCAGGTAGTTCGTGAACGGGCACTTGATCTTGTTTTACGGGTTACGAGTGTCCAATCGTGCGAGGTTTACGAGGTTTTGAAACCCCAGGTCCCAGGTGTGACGAGGGAGTATTGAGGTTGATCACCTAGCTTGGTTGCCCGCTGAGATGAACCAAGGCGCCGTGTTTGGGTTGAACGACAGATGTGAATTGGAAACGCCGGCGCCGATTCCCGAAAACCCTGTACGCACTAGAATCCTGCGCTTGTGGGCCAAAGTTCCCATGTCATTGTGTATGCAGCTCGCCGTGATCAACGCAACTTACCTGAAACACCCACACCCAATTCAAATGGCGACCGCGGCCGGCATCATGCTGAACCAAGGCGCCGTGTTTGGGTTGAACGACAGATGTAGAATCTTGCGGTTGTGGGCGAAAGTTCCCATGTCTGCAGCCGTGATCAACGCAACTTACCTGAAAACACCCACACCTACCCACACCCAATTCAAATGACGGTGCGACCGCGGCCGGCGTCACGCATCGTGTTGTTCTTGACATTGAGATGAAACTTGAAGATGACGCAGGAACGGTGAACGAGGAACCTATCGGCGGGGAACCCCCTTTTCGTAAAGTTTCCAGAATAATGTCAAAGGGGATGTGAAGGAAAATGATCTTGAAACAAGGGCACAAGCCCTGAATCGCAGAAACGTTTGCGTCAGTTCGCAAGTGAATTCAGCGAGAATAAGCTCGACAACTTCCTATATAAACATCAGTGATATTGCATGTTCTAAGTTTTGAATGACGGAAAGCTTACCCCTGATACATATCTAAGTGTCGCTGATTTTATTTGTTAAGTCGGCCAAGGCGGTTCTGAGTACAACTTGAAGTTGACTTGAAGTTGACTTGTCAACTTCAAGTTGACTTGAAGTAGGTTCATCGTTTCTTCTGCACGCAGTCCAAAAGGTTGATGTGAAGCGAACCCTTGAGCTCGCACAACGTACTTCTCAGGATTTAGGAAGCACATAGACTAGAAAAAATGGATTTATTAGATTACAGATATCGTAAGTCGATGGAAACATACAAATTTTGATACTACATGCATCGACTACGTAACGGAGCTGGAAGATGCAGAGAAGAGATTTGCAAGATATCTGATAATGTTTATGAGGTATATACAAAATATGTGAGGATATAAGGGCATGCGATGAGGCCAAGCCGAGAGACAATCGAGAATCGTGCAGCGAGAGATAAAGTTATTCATACGACTGAAAAGACGTGTTCCGAGAGAGAAATAAGGCCAAGGGATACAAAACGAGAGTAGTCCCAGACGAAATTGAAGTTGACGAGAGAGGATACTAGGCCAAGAGAGGTTGATCGAGGGTGGAGGCGGTGAAGAATGGCCGAAAAAGTGTAACAGTCGAGTCCTTGCGATGCGGCCCTTCCGTAGTAAGACGAGGAAAACGAATGGGTCGGGTACATGGTCGATCGAGAGGCCAAAGTGTTTACGGAGAAGAGGAGTTCCAAAACGCTCGTCACGGAGCATGGAATGAAAGTCAGAAACGCCACGTTCGCATTTCCAACCTCCACCCACATAACCGAACACCATAGCATCGCGGCGAGGCCAGCGTCCCAGCCACGCACAACGACACCATGATGTGCACAAAGAGCCATCTCCAGGATGACTCTCTGCGCAACGAGAGCGAGCGCCAAAACGCCCGTCGACAATCTGACGCTCGTTAGATGGTACACTCCCCAAGTCCGAAAGCTGATACGCTGACTTCGAATAAAGACCATCCAGAAGAGGCGTCGGTACCAAGGAAGACTCAAACAGAAGACAGATTGTCGCCATTTAGCCAGCAGAGAATACCGCCTTGAAGCGTCCGGGACGACGGCGGGCACGTTGGATGGCCTCGAAGACAGGGATGGAAGAGAGGTTCGGTTGAGGAGAGTTGACGATTTTATGGGCAGCGGGGACAAAGGCTGGTGCAAGAGGATTGAGGCCACGCTACAGGAGAGCTCAATTTTGTGAAAAGCCAGAGGGATATAGGTTCAACTTACAAGAGGGGCATTATCATTGGGACGGTCATCCTCCACGAAATGGCGACGTTGGAAGACGGCAAAAGCGAGAGGCTCATCGACGATGTCAGCGTCATGGACCTCCTCTGCAGGTTCTTCAAAGACGGGAAGGTGGGCATCGACGTGGACAGGCTCATCCTCAACGATAAGGCGACGCTCGAAAAGGGGGCGCTCGAAGACGACAAGAGCGAGGGGCTCGTCGAGGATATCCGCGTCATCGACCTCCTCGTTGAAATCCGCGGCTTCTTCAAAGAGGACAGGAGGTTCGACGACGACAACAGGACGCCTAAAGACGATAAGCGCGAGAGGGTTGTCGACGATATCAACTTCATCTTCATCGACCTCCTCGATAAAAGCCACAGGCACTTCATGGGGAGGAACTACGAAATGGTCAGGAGGCAGAATTACCAACTCGGGTTGAGGCTCTGAAGACACGAAGAAGCCGAGGATCGTTCCGAAGAAAGTCTGAGAGATGGAGTGTGCGAAAAGGAAAAAATCAGGTTTTGGGAAATGCTGTAAGGGTGTTTATGAGCTATAGATTATCAATGAGAGGAGATGAATAACTCACGTCGGGGAAATCGAAGACGAGGTCGGCAGGGCGGAAGGGTACATGAACCTCCTGAGGGTCATAGAAGGGTCTGAGGCGAGAGAACTATCACGACGACAGGGTGTCAGAATATATACTTACATGATGCATTGATGCTGTGATGAAGCGGAACTCACCTCGACTTCGTCCATGCCTTCTGGCGCAGCATCACTAGTAAATTCGAAGCAAGTAACATAGCCCAAAAGGTAAACCACCATGCCGCCAAAGAAGACGGCGAAGAAGGTAAAAAGGGCCTCCATGATCTCGAAGATAAAATTGGGGCTGGGAGCGGGCTTGTCCTCGGCAGAGCAGGTTGTCTTCCGGTGGGACAGTAGTACATTTGGAGACGTTGGCATGGGCTCATAAACCGCAACAGGAGCCCGTTGAGTAGCATCCGCATCCCAAAATTCGACAGGAGCCGAGGGCGGGGTTGCTGACAGGGCGATTTCAAGAATGGGTGCGATGTCGAAGGACGCGAACTGAACCGATTCGTTACCAAAGAAATCCTCGAAAGGATCTACAGGACGTTGGATGTCGACGATCAGAGTAGGTGTAACGTTGAACAGGCTCAAAGAGGCATCCGATGAAAGGTTGACGGTCGATGAAGATGGGGTACCTTCCCTGGTCTGCGAGGCTTCAAATTCCTTCTTCTTCTGGTAATCCAATGCGCGCTTGCAGAGAAGGTACGACAAAAGAACCAACAAGGTCACCGGACCGAAGGTAGACGATGAGGGCCTAGAGTTATCGTCATCGACGCCGGTCCCTGAAGAAGGGGGAGGGGGAGGAGGAGGAGAGCCCCCGCCGTGGCGTTTATAGCTCGTCGAAGATTTCGAGAAAACACCTAATGATAAATGAGTATAGTGGCCAAAGAACGTAAACGATTATAGCTTACCAGCACCGTTGTCCGCTTCAGAAGGATCATTGGGGTTATCACCTGGGGGAGGGGATCCTTCACCTACAGTAAAGGCGAGGTCAGATATGGGCGAGGACCTCAAAAGATTAAACTCGCCTAAACCGTTATCGCCAGAATCACCGCCTGTCGCATGGTCGCCGCCATTTCCAGAAGAATCCTCGCCCGCTGAAGGATCGCCTTGAGTATTTCCACCCCCAAGGGCAAGCGCTGCGCCGACAACGAGCGAGACGAAAGATGCCGAGATGATGGCTGCATGGCCAGTGGATGCGGAACGCGAGGACGCTGCCGTTGAGGTGGGTCCACGACGGTGAACCTTGGTGGATACACGCACGCCGGCTACCTTGCGAGTAGGGCTGGGGACAACGACCTTGTGCATAACGCCCTTGGTGCGACCTGCTAGGGCAACAGGGCCGTTCCCGATGGCGGCGCGGTTGTCGACGGCGTATCCATTCATGGCGGGTTGAAGAGCGAGAAAGCCAGCGGCGAGGGCGAAGTGGAGGATGGGGTTTCGGAGGCCAACGAAGGCGGTGCCGTATCCAGTACGGGAGGATGTCTTCTGCGGTTGGAGACGCATG